>BSBK01000511.1:167500-382868 GCA_027943335.1 Chamaecyparis obtusa | reverse complement strand
TATATATATATATATATATATATTTAAATAAATTAAAAAGATCTAACTTTCAATTTGTACATGTGTACATACTTCAAGTAAACATGAAAACATTTTAAAAACTTCAAACAAACACACATGAACTAATTTTCAAATGCATTTGTACATAATATAAATTAAACATTTAAATTCATGCATTTACATATGTACATGTAATATTTTTAAATCTTTAAAAACATAATTTAAACTTGAAGGCATTTACACATGTATTCAATCATGGTAGTAGAACTAATTCATGTGCATGCATATTTACTAATTTGAATGCATATTTAGATGTACATATTTACTTTACACACATGAGAAAAATTAATTTGTACAAATTTCCATAACTAGGGAGGGAAAAACATTATATTTAAATTAAATACTAAAAGAAATGGTGAAAATGTATAATAATTTGGAAAGAGGTTCATGGGTCTTAAGAGTCTTAAGAGTCTTAATTAGGTCAAGTAATCTGGTCTTATGGGTCTTAAGGGTCTTATGAGCTCATCTTAAGGGTCTTAATTAGGTCCTATTGGGTATTAAGGGTCCTATTGGGTATTAACCTTCTCTTAGAGGGACTTTGTAATGTTTGACTATGTGATGATTAGCACAATGTGTTATGGAACTTTCATAGGAAAATACTTTATCCAACTTTAGATAGTATCAAAACCTCAATTTGGTAGTTAGGCAACTAAAAATAAAGATGACCTTATAATTAAGGTATCCTATATAATAAGAGTTAGGGCTTTATTCATTTTGATAAATAGGAATTTTCTTAGCAAAGGATGAAAATAATAGTTTTGATAATATCCAACAGTATACTTATTTAGACTGAAAAAAATGCATAGGGGAGTTTGATCATCCATGGGCCATGACAAATAGAATAAGGAAATATGACAATTAGACCATGACTAAGATTAAAGAGAACTAATTGAATTCATTAAATAATATTGGCACTAGACAAAAATGTTTAATTACTCAAGACTAACAATAATAAATCAATACAAAATAAAAGTGTTAAGAGTTCAATGAAAGCAAAGTGAAAACAAACAATACTATTGAATCAATTTAGTTGGCTACCTCAGCTTTATAGAAAGTTATATGATATTGATGGTATAGTTTTCTTGTGGCTTGATAATACTTAAATGATTAATTTTGTATTACAAAGTGTGATAAGTTAAAACACATTAGTATGCAAATGTTATCTAATAATTGTTATCAGATAACTATAATTCTTAGGATTTACTATGACATCTTTCTTCATATTGCCTTTCCTATCTCACAACTATAGGTCTTATAAAGATGAATGCCAATAACATGGTCCAACTCCAAAATATCAAAAAGAAAGTAATGCAATTTCAAAGATATAATAAATATTTGGGCTAAATCAAAGAATGTTACAATGGATAATGATACTTTATTTCAACCTTTTTGTGATTATTATGTGTTTTGGTTATGCTAGTCTAGTTATGCTAGTCTATTTTCTTTCTTTCCATTTATTGATATAGCATCTAGTCATTATTAAACTACTTTGTTCAATATTAAAAAACATGACAACCTAAAAACTTAAGGATTAATTTATCAGGAGTCAACAATGAAATAAAATAAAAGTGCATGCTATAAAGAAAAGTTCTTTTAATTATATAACTTGATCTAATGGCATGAAAACAATATAACTCAAACATTGATGATTATTGAATGCATAAGGTAAGTTGCTCACTACATTGTTTAGTCATTTAACCTAGGTAGCGGTTGCACTTGTCCTTGTCACATGGGTCCTATTGGGTCTTAAGGGTCACATTGAGTCTTAAGGGTTTTAATTAGGTCTTATTGAGTCTTAAGGGTGAACTATTTTGACCTATTAAGTTCTATTAGGTCTTAAGTGGTCCTATTAGGTCTTAAGGGTCCTAATAGGTCATATTCAATGGATGTTAAGTCTTAAGTGGTCCTATTAGGTCAATAAGAGTAGATAGTCCATTATGTTTTAATTGTTATTATTAAGTTAAGTATTGGGTCTTATAATTAGGTACATCCTATTAGGTTTTAATGGTCTTATTAAATGTCTTAAGGGTAGGTCCTATTACATGTTTTTAAAAGTTTCAGTTTACATTTTACTTAAATTATATATGTTTTCTATGTTTTCTATGGTTTGTACGTTTAAGTTTTATATGTTAATTTTGTACATTTTTAAAAGTAAATACAATACATCTTTAAAAAAGACATTTTTTTTACATATGAACATTAAAAAAATAATTAAAAAATATTTAAACAACATATACAAAAAAAATAATTAAAAAACACAAACAAAAAAATTTAAAAATAAAATAAAAAACCTACCTCTAACTCAGCCGAGTTGCACTATTGCCCCCTTTGGTCGCTATCCTTAGCCCCTCACTATTTAAATGAGGGGCTTTGGCCGTTCGCCGAGCTATTAATAGGTTCGGGTAGACTTGGCCGAGTAGGACTCGGTCGAGTCACCCCCGCCATGTAGGCACCACTCGGAGCCGCATGGCACCTCCCTTTCTTCAACCGAAGATGACTCAGCTGAGTCCTACTCGGTTGAGTTTGTCGAGTTAGCCAAAAGGGTGACACCCAATTGTGCTTTCACCCGGTGAATGGTGTCTTTCCTGGAAGGCTAGTTTATGAGATCCGGGGGAATGTTGAATAGAGGATGTTAGAAGAAGGCAAAGGTTTTATCAACACCTATGGAACCTTATTCATCTAGTTCAAGAGGTTCACTTATATAAGGGTTTGAGGATTTGATGTTGAACCATTCAAGCTTCTAAGATATGCCCAAGATAGCCACATTATTATTGAAGTGGCTCATCAGCTATCCAATGTGCACAAAAGGATAAATGACAAAAAGGGTAGGGATAAATCAAACTTCCCCATTGAATTAATATTTTATACATGCAAGAATTCTTCTAATGCTCTTACCTGGAGTTGGAACGTAAAAAGTTGAAGCTGAAACCTTTGAAGCAAGGAAGGACTTTGACAAAAGAGGATACACATCCTAGCATCATAATTTACCAACCAATTTTCAACACATCCCTCAAACAGAAGACTTTTGGGAGAATTGTTTAGATGACTTTGAACTGAGAAGGTGTTAATGGTCAAGATTCATCCTTTGCCAAATTTTCACCCTACAGATAAATGTGGATATCTCAGGAATAAAAGAAGAAGAAGGTGAGGAAGTAGTTGATGATGAATATGAGGAAAAAGTCAAAGCACTTTAATTACCTAAAATATACTGGAGTATTGAAGAAAGGGACAATATTCACATCAAGAAAATTTGGGTGATTAAAAAAATTGAGAAATGGATTGCTAGAAAAAAAACCTCCTACTCAGAGGAGACATAATACACAAAGATCTTCCATTGTCTCTCTTGTCAAAAATCCTATTCCTACTTCTAATGTTGATGTTCCTCTTGTAGGTTCTTCTAAAGCACAAAGTAAGAGAACTTCCAAATCCAAATCTAGGAAGCAGAATATCCCCTATTCTGCATCCTCTACATAAGTTCCAAGGACTAAGTCTAAAAAGGAAGACATAGAAGTTACTAAAAAAGAAGAAGTGATGAACCTGGATGAAGTTGGATACAACTGTCTAAAGGACATTGTTGGATTAACTATGTGTTGTCTTTGATGTCACACAAATGTCATATCAATTATCATTCTCAGTGTCTACCGAGTTTAGTCGGTCAGCTAAGTGGTTCTCAGTGTCTACCGAGCTCAGTCGATCAGCTAGGCGGTTTTTAGTGTCTACTGAGATCTCTCAGGTGTCAAAAGGAAACATGATAGGGAAACAGGGTTAACCGAGCCTCCTCGGTTATCGAAGGAAAATTAGTGGTTACCGAGCTCTCTTGGTCTCCAAAGGATGTTACAGAATTTGCTGTGGTTATCCAGTTCACTCGGTCACCGAAGGAAATCTTTTCAGGATTAATGTTTACCGAGCAAGGTCGGCCCTTCAAAGGATTTTGTTGTTATAGTTTGTTTATCCAAGTCGACTGTTATAATAATTATTAGTGCCGACTTGACAATCTAAATGTTAATTAAAATGGCATATATATATAGAAGGTCAAGTGGTGAATAAAAGATATACAACATGCAGAAATCATTTTGAAGAAAGGTATGTGCAAATTTTGAAGGATGGTTAGATATCCTTGAGGAGCAGCAAAGATTTATTTGATCAGTAAGGATCTAGTGAAGCAGAACAAAGATCTATATTCAGCAATTCAGTTGCAGGTCATTTCATTGTTACTCTCTTACAATTGTAGCAGTGATATCAAAATCTCTTAACCAAGTTGGTTTAACAACCATTTTGTAAATCCTCTAACAAGGTGACAGTTCTATTGAATTGTTTCAAGACCTCTTACAAGGCCACTCCTAGCAGGGTGATTAAATCCTCTAACAAGGTCACACCTAACAGTGTGTTTTGTAACCTTTTACCAGGTTGGCTTCTAACTGGGCATCACTTTAGAGGAGTGAAAAATAGTAACTAATTACATTGGTGGTTTTTCCCATATTGGGTTTCCACAGTAAATCTGGTGTCTCTTGTGTTCATGTTATTTTCTTTATTCATGTAAGTTAATCAGTGATGAATGCTTAAGAACAGTTTAATTATTACACACTTCAAGGATCAAGTTTTAGCATTTCTCTATATATTTATCGAGTGGCACAGTAAATAATTTGTTAAGATATTTAAGGGATCAGTGGTAATATTTTATGGTTAACTGATTCACCCCCCCTCTCAGTTACTTCATCTATATTTCCAACAATTGGTATCAGAGCTTTTGGTGCTTGCAGGAAGGGTTTCAAGGACCTAAGCTAAAGATCAGGATGTCTTACAAAAGAGAAATTCCAAGGCTTAATAGAAATAACTTTTCAGCATGGCAAGGTCTCATGAGACTTCATCTGGCTTCCATTGGTGATTCAGGATGCAAATATATTGATCAAGAATATACAATTCCTACTGGCACATTAACTGTTGAAGACATTTTAGAGAAGAAGAACCATAACACTATGATGATAGACATTGCATCAGCTCTTAGCTATGAAGAATTTGATGAAATCAAAGACTACACAACTGCTCATGAAATGTGGAACAAGCTGAAGAAAATCTATGGCGGTGATGACAACATGAAGAGAGCCAAAGCAGAGAGCCTAAGAGGACAGTTTGATCAGATGAAAATGAGAGAAGAAGAAAACATTGCAAAATATGTTGAAAGGATCAAGACAAGTGTTAGTGCAATCAGAGCTTCTGGAGGAAAAATTAATGATGAAACTATTATAAGTAAGGTTCTTAGAACATTACTTCCTATTTATGCAATAAGAGTTTCTGCTATTCAAGAAAGAAGATGTGAAGAAAATCACAATATAACTTTGGATGCCTTAGTTGGAAGATTGACAGTCTTTGAACTGGATAACTATGACAACTATGTTCCAACTTCTAAAAATATTGAATCAACTTTTGAGGCCAAACTTTCACTCAAGAAAGGGAAGAAAATCCAATTAGAAAGTGAAGAAGAATCAGAGGAAAGTTCTGATAGTGATCTTGAAGTTATTGAAGCATTACTTGCAAAGAAGTATTCAAGAGGCAGAGGAAAATACAAAGGTAAAACTCCCTTAATCTATTTTTCATGTGAAGAAATTGGTCATATTGCAGCTAGGTGTCCAAACAAGCAAAACAAAGATGAGAAGAAAAGTTACAAGTACAATGGAAAGAAGAATTTCAAATCATTCAAGGATAAAGGTAAGAAAACATGTTTTTTAGCTAAAGATTCAGATGATAGTGAAGAAGAAATTATTTTCATTGCTGTAAAAGATGAATCTGATAATGATGAAGATGAGATGGCACTTATCTCTCATATAAGCAAGAATGATACATGGATTATAGACAATGGATGTTCACATCATATGACTGGTGATAGGACTAAGTTTGAACACTTTGAAAACTTTGATGGTGGTAATGTAAGGTTTGGAAACAATGAACCTTGCTGTATAAAAGGAAAGGGACGAATTTCATTAACCAAAGAACTTATATGTGATAATGCATATTGGGTTGAAGGACTAAAGCATAATCTTCTAAGTGTAGCACAACTAATTAACATTGGATTCAAGGTTGAATTCATGAATGGCAAAGCAAGACTGCTGGATGACAAAGGAAAACTGATAGGATCAGGCAAACAAACCAAAGGTAACCTGTTTTATCTTGATCTTGGTGATTACTCATTTTTTATTGCTCAAATTGAAGAAAGTTGGTTATAGCACAAAAGGTTATGTCATGTAAATTTTGACAACATGATGAAAATAAGCAAATTCAAAAAAGTAAGAGGTATTCCTACTTTGAAGAAACTTGATGTTGGTCTATGCAAGAATTGTCAAATTGGTAAAATGGGAAAGTCTAGTTTTAAAAGTAAAAACTATCTGTCTGAAGATATTTTGGAAATTGTGCATATTGATTTATGTGGACCTATTAGAATTGAGAGCTATACCGGAGAAAAATTCTTTATTCTCTTTGTTGATGATTACTCTAGAATGATGATTGTTATGTATTTAAGAGAAAAGTCTGAAGCATTTGAGAAGTTCAAATGGTATTTAGCAAGAGTAGAAAAGGAAACAAGAAAAAGAATAAAATGCTTGAGATCAGACAGAGGTGGTGAATTCATCTCCCATGAATTCAATAATTTCTGCATTGAAAGAGGAATCAAAAGATAGGTATCAGCCTCAAGAACTCTTGAGCATAATGGAATAGCTGAAAGAAGGAACAGATCTATCATGGACTGTGCAAGGACTCTAATGATTGAAAAGAACATTGCTATGAAATACTGGAAGGAAGCTATCAGCACTACAGTTCATACCTTGAACCGAGTACAGCTGAGAAAAGACACATTCAAGACTCCGTATGAGCTATGGTATGGCTACAAACCAAATGTAAGTTACCTAAAAGTATTTGGTAGTAAATGTTACATCTTAAAAGAATCTAGAAAAGAAAAATTTGATGTAAAAAGTGATGAAGGAATATTTTTGGGATATTCTTGCAAAAGTAAGGCATATAGATGTCTAAATTTGTCTACTCACAAAATCATAAAAAGTGCACATGTGAGAATTGATGAGTTTGCAAAAAATATTGAAGAAGAAAGCAAAAAGGAAACAGAGGATTACAGAAAATTTGTTTACATCGAACCTGATACATTGCCAGACACATATAAGGAAACTACATCTACCGAGCCCAGTACAGTAACCGAGTCACAAGAAGAAGTTCAGACTGAGTCACAAAGTACCGAGTCTCAGTCTAAAGCTACCGAGCAAGTATCTACCAAGTCTGAGCAACCTAAACCTGAAGATGAAGAAGATGACAATGTAACTCATTCAGGAAGAAAGGAACCTGTATTGGCCAAGTACATCAGAAAGCATCATAAACCAGATCAGATTATTGGAAATAAATCAGATGGTACTATGACAAGAAGTAAACTAAAAGGTACATGTTTATTTGTTGATTTTGAACCTAAAAATGTCAAAGATGCATTGGAAAATGAAAGTTGGATTGAGGCTATGAATGAAGAAATAGAGAAAATAGAGAAAAATAAGACATGGACTCTTGTACCTAGACCTAAAGATAAAAATGTAATTGGGACAAAATGGGTATTCAGAAATAAGTTGAATGAAGATGGTCAAGTATCAAGAAACAAAGCAAGATTGGTATGTAAAGGATATTCTCAAGAAGAAGGAATAGATTATGGAGAGACTTTTGCTCCTGTTGCAAGATTAGAAGGTGTGAGGACTTTACTTACATATGCAGCACATAAAGGATTTAAGGTATATCAGATGGATATAAAATCTGCATTTCTCAATGGTATTCTTGAGGAAGAAGTCTACATTGAGCAACCTAAAGGTTTTATTGATCCAGACAAAAGGGATATGATCTGAAAATTACACAAAGCATCGTATGGTCTGAAACAAGCTCCTAGAGCATGGTATGAAAGATTACATAACTATCTTACTCAGATTGATTTCAAAAGAGCTAATGACAACAGTAATTTATACATCAAAGAAGGATCAGATAAAAAAATTGTTTTGGCAGAAATATTTGTGGATGATACTATGTTTACAGGAAATGATGATCAGTGCAAAGAATTTTCAGAGCATATGAACAAAGAATTTGAAATGTCTATGTTTGGTCACATAAAATTTTTTGTTGGACTTCAGATTCAGCAAAACAAAAATGGTATCTACATTACTCGGTCTAAATATATCAGGGAAATACTTAAGAAATTTGGTATGGAAGATTCAAAACTAGTTGGTACACCCATGTGTACTGGACTAAAGCTCACCAAAGATGATGATTCAAAAGAAGTAGATCAGACCTTATACAGATCAATGATTGGAAAATTACAGTATGTAGTACACACAAGGCCTGATATTGCCTTAGTAGTTGGTATAGTGGCAAGATTCTCGGCTAAACCCAGAGAAAATCACATGATGGCAATCAAAAGAATCTTGAGGTATTTAAGGGGAACTGAAGATTATGGCTTGTGGTATAAATTTGGAGGCAATCTAGATTTAAAAGTGTTTACTGATGTTGATTGGGCAGGAAACATTGATGATAGAAAGAGTACAAGTGGTGGAGCATTCTTTCTTGGCAAGAGGTTAGTATCTTGGACTAGTAAAAAGCAAAACTGCACATCCCAATCCACAACAGAAGTAGAATATGTTGCTGCAGCAGTAAACTACTCTAATATTGTATGGTTTAAATAGCTTTTGGAAGGCATGAAGGTTGAGATCAAAGAACCAGTTGTTATGTTTTGTGATAATACAAGTGCAATAAATATTTCAAAGAATCCAGTAATGCATTCCAAAACCAAGCACATTGTAATTAAATATCACTTTGTCAGAGAATTGGTGCAGGACAAGGAAATCAGATTGGAATATATTCATACAAAAGAACAAATTGCAAATATCTTCACCAAGCCACTACCTAAGGATGCATTCTTGTATCTTAGAGGCAATTTAGGGGTCACTCCCCTATTCGAGGTTCACTAAATAAAGTTTTAGTGATGCATCAACCAGAACATGTTGAAGATTAATCAGTTGATGCAGCATAGTTAGGGAATCATTGCATATGAATTAGTACATAAGGTACATTGATATTTATCAAAACTGTGTAAGTTGTCTTTGGCATGTGTTTTCAAAGAGGGAGAGTTTGCTGTCATTTCAAGAAATTTCTAAGAAGAATAATTTGAGAAGTTAAGAGGGAGAGTTCTCAGTCAGAGAAAGAAGTTTGAAGATGATGGGAATCAGAATGAAGCTAAGGATATGTTTCTTACTCTAGGTTTCTCTGTGAAATTTCATTGTGCTATGACATGTTGTGTTGCCATCAATGCCAAAGAGGGAGATTGTTGGATACAACTATTTGAAAGACATTGTTGGATTAGCTATGTGTTGTCTTTGATGTCACAAAAATGTCATATCAATTATCATTTTCAGTGTCTACCAAGTTTAGTCGGTCAGCTAAGCGGTTCTCAGTGTCTACCAAGCTCAATCGGTCAGCTAGGCAGTTTTTAGTGTCTACCGAGATCTCTCAAGTGTCAAAAGGAAACATGACAGGGAAACAGTGTTAACCGAGCCTCCTCAGTTATCGAAGGAAAATTAGTGGTTACCGAGCTCTCTCGATCTTCAAAGGATGTTGCAGAATTCACTATGGTTACCGAGTTCACTCGGTCACCGAAGGAAATCTTTTCAGGATTATGTTTACCGAGAAAAGTCGACCCTTCAAAGGATTTTGTTGTTACAGTTTGTTTATCCAAGCTGATTGTTATAATAATTATTAGTGTCAACTTGACAATCTAAATGTTAATTAAAATGGCATATATATATAGAAGGTCAAGTGGTGAATAAAAGATATACAACATGCAAAAATCATTTTGAAGAAAGGTATCTGTGAATTTTGAAGGATGGTTAGATATCCTTGAGGAGCAGCAAAGATTTATTTGATCAGTAAGGATCTAGTGAAGCAGAACAGAGATCTATATTCAGCAATTCAGTTGCAGGTCATTTTATTGTTACTCTCTTACAATTGTAGCAGTGATATCAAAATCTCTTAACCGAGTTGGTTTAACAACCATTTTGTAAATCCTCTAACAAGGTGACAGTTCTATTGAATTGTTTCAAGACCTCTTACAAGGCCACTCCTAGCAGGGTGATTAAATCCTCTAACAAGGTCACACCTAACAGTGTGTTTTGTAACCTTTTACTGGGTTGGCTTCTAACCGGGCATCACTTCAGAAGAGTGAAAAATAGTAACTAGTTACATTGGTGGTTTTTCCCATATTGGGTTTCCATGGTAAATCTAGTGTCTCTTGTGTTCATGTTATTTCCTTTATTCATGTAAGTTAATCAGTGATGAATGCTTAAGAACAGTTTAATTATTACACACTTCAAGGATCAAGTTTTAGCATTTCTCTATATATTTACCGAGTGGCACAGTAAATAATTTAAGATATTTAAGGGATTAGTGGTAATATTTTGTGGTTAACTGATTCACCCCCCCCTCTCAGTTACTGCATCTATATTTCCAATAATGGACAACTCACATTTAGAGAAGAGTTCTCATAATACATCGCCAAAGGATAATGAAGCTCAGAAAGGTAATCAACCTAATAGTGGATATTATACAGCTATTATTACTACTGGCTCTACATATGTAATGACCAGCCCCCTAAAAACTCTTCCCTCCACACTCAAGTGGCTATAAAAATCTATTAGCCAAAAGAAGAATGCTTTATCTATCACTCTACTGGTGGAAGACATGGTCAGTAAGTGATTGGGGACTATGGTAAAACAAAAAAGGATCAAAACAGAGTCCAAAATTGATATTGATGAAAAGACGAGACATTGGATTGGTGAGCATTCAGTTCCTAAAGACGAAGAAAAATTCATTGAGGTTGCAGCTGATAATTACACTATTGAGAAGATTGATCTTGGGGTTGCTACCAGGGCAGTAGATGAAAAACATCTAGAGTCATCTACTAAGAAGATGATGGACCTTCAAAGATGAAAAGGATACAGGACAAGATTCAACATGGAGGTAACTACATCACCTTGCTGATTCAAAATCATGTAATTTTTACTATGAAAATTCCTGAAATGCAAATAGAATTAGTTGTATGGGAAAAAGAGAAAAAAATGAGCTTCTATGATGAATCAAATTCATGAAATTGAGTATTGGAAACTACAATTGAAACAATTTTTATATTATCATTGATGTCAAACCTTAGCTGGTAAGACAATTATTATCTAGGAGAGTACCATATCTTTTGATTGATGAAGAGGAATTGAGAAAGAGGATATAACAAGAGGACCTAAGGAAAGGTTGAGTTATGTGATACTTCAATGGGTAATTGATTAGTTGGTAGATTGACAAGGTAATCTATTGTTGATCTTTAACACCAAGTGAAGAAGAAAGACTGGAAACATAGGCTTAACCAAGAAAAAGTGAATAAATTTAGTTTAAGCCAAGTAATGCTAGTGTCGACTGAGCACCAGTATAAGCTGAGAAAATCTAATGTTGATTAAGCATGCGTAATTATCGAGCAACAGATAATTACCTAGTAAAGATAGTGTTTTCCGAGAAGGAAAGTTTTAGCGATGATCGAGATATCCAGTAATGATCGAGGAGATGAATACAGTATTGCCCGAGTGTCAGTAATTTATAGTTTTTGAAAGAATTGAGAATCCCAGATGATATTGTTGAATTATTGGGATATGTAAAACATGTTGAAATTATTAATGAATGGTATGGAGCATTTAATGCATGTTAAGCCATTTTCTTATGGATTCAAAGAGAAGTTTGGAGATGTATCTAGAAGGAAAAGAAGGAGAACAAAATGATGGAAGGATTTAATGAATCTTACCTAAACCTAAGATCTATGAAAGAGATTAAGAGGCAAATGATTTATCTACCTGATCAAGGAGGTATAAGGATGACCTAATTGTGAGGTCACAGAATGAGTGGAAGAGGTTGATGTTATTGACTAATGAATCTAAGAAGAAGGCTAAGGTGAAGCTGTGAAGAGATGATTAGAGTTATGGTGATTTCTTGAAGAGAATTCTGAGTAGCTCAGAGATGGAGATGGAAATGAAGGTTAGTCAATAAATCAACATATGAGAGAATTGGATATGTATTTTCAAATTCAGTTGTATATTTCAGATCAGAACCTACTATTACTTTCTAACCATTTTATCTATCTAAATCCTTTTAATCAAGGTTGACCTAACAGTCATTGTGTAAACCCTTTAATCAAGGTGACGTACTAATGGAATGTTCTTAAGCCCTCTAACCAAGCCACTCTTAAAAGGGTGATTATAAGGGTCACACCTAACAGTGTGTATTGTAAAGCTTTAACAGGGTTAGATTCTCATAGAGCTCACTTCATAGGAGTGAAAATTAGTAGCATGTTACAAGTGGTTTTTCCCAAATTGGGTTTCCACTATAAATACTTGTGTGGATGTTATTTGATGTGAATGTTGTTGAAAGTTTTATATTCTGCAAGTTATTCACTTATGGATAGTGGACTGCAAGTTTTATGTTATTGATATATGCTATAAAGACCAAGCGAATTGTTGATTAGATCTAAGTTTGTTGAAGAGATAGAAAGTTCAATTGGTACATCTGGACTTGAGGATGATTGATTCACCTCCCCCCCTCTCAATTATTCTAAAATCATTCTAACAATTAGTATTAGAGCTGTTGGTGCTTGTATAGAAGTTTTTTAAAAGTAATTGAAGCTAATGATCAAGATGTACAAAAAATAGGTACTAAAGTCAAACAAGGAGAACTTCCCTACATGGCAGAGTTTAATGAAATTGCATCTAGCTTTGGTATTGGTGATTTGGTGAAATACTATGTGAAAAATGAATATGTAACACCTAATACACCTTTGACTACCAAGGAGATGAAAACTAAACAAGAACATAATCAGGCAATGTTAGAGATTGCATTTTCCCTAAGCTATCCTGAATTTGAAGACATCAAGGACTATACTAGTTCAAATCAAATGTGGGACACTCTATCAGCTATCTATGGTGGGGACACAAATGTACTGAGAGCCAAATCTGAAAGTTTGAGAGGTAATTTTGATATGTAATACCTTAATGAACTGAAAGAATAGTGATTATAAATCATCGAGTACTGGAATGATCTGTAAGATGGTTAAATTAGTCAATATGTTGTCATTGATGTCAACTAGTCTTGATAGTACTTATCATGTTAGTTACAAACATCTGAACATCTATTGAAGGAAGAAAATATGAAGAACTAAGATATCTACATGAGGAAAAGATGGATATGATAGATACACTAGTACATTTGAGGCCAAATTCTGATGACCATCTATCAGATTTAAAATGCCTATTTGTCAACATTTCAACATATGTGTCTATCTATGTTTTTGTGTTACAAATTCTGACATAAATGATCACCATTGATCTTCCGGCATCTTATTCCATTGGAATCTAGCACATGAATACTAGATTTGCTATGGAATTTATTACGGTAGACCTATTGGAACTCTGACAAACCATGTGGGTAAACTGTCAGAACATAGTGTTAGAATAGAGACGCCTATGCAATGATTGTCCGACAGGAAAACCCATTAGAGATATAGCATGCCTCTCGCAATTAACTATCGAAAAGGAGTTCTCTTTGACATTATACCTATTGGAATAGTGACAGATCTGTAGTGACTATCTGACAGGTACACCTATCAGTGGTATAGCATTCCTGTCACATTGATCTATCGAAAATGAGTTCTCTCCGACATTGTACCTGTCAGAAAAGCGACAAACATGCAGTCAATGTTTGAAAGGTAAACCTGTGGGTGGTATAACATTCTTATCACAATGATCTATCAAAAAGTATATCTCTCCAACATTATAGCTGTCAGCATATCGACAGGCGATAGTAAACGTCCGACGGGAAATCCCGTCAGAGGTATAGCACCACCGTCGAAAGCATTTTCATTCATGTTGAAAAAGTGATGGATATGCACATTAAAGATAAAAAAGCTCAAGAGACCATCATAGGTTGTCTCTTTCTTTGGTCTATATTATTGACAAAATGTTTTACCTTTCATTAACTCAACAAATCCAGGGATTTGAAAGAATTTAATAGAATATTTTCATGATAACATATATTATTTAAGTTGATGTTGCAAAAATTTATCTACTTTGCACACTTGTAGACAATGACAATAGCGATAAAGAAGCATCTCCTCCCATGGCCTACATTACTCAAGCCACAAGAGGGGATGCTTCTTTATTGCCATCCTTGTAGTATACAAGTGCACAAAGCATATAAATCCGTTCAACATCAAACTAAAATAATATATGTTATACATGAAAATATTCTATTAAATTCTTTCAAATCCCCGCATTTGATGAGCTAATGAAAGGTAAAACATTTTGTCAATAATATAGACCAAATAAAGAGACCAACTATGATGGTCTCTTGAACTCTATTATCTTTAGTCGTAGCTACTAGGTAAGGCCTAGAAGACTTATACCTGTCAATTGTCGAGAATAATCACCGGCTTGCCTTTATGTACACTACACAGTATCCAATATAATTGATCCCAGTCTTGCAAAATCATTTTACACTTTTGCAGCTCATCAATACTGGAGGCCTGAAGTAATTTTATATGATCCCTAGCACATTTTGTGCATGGATGAGAAACGGTATCCAAAGTTTCTAGATTTTGAGAAGAGGTATGAGTGGAGGCCAAAGAAGGGATATGTGTGAAGGTTTTATAGATGTAGGTTACTGAATCATCATCTCTTCACTGGTACTCAATCTGGAAACCCTCATATGTATATAGCCACTCTAGAAAATCTCCACAAAAATCCCTTCTGGCCTCCATTGCATATACATCTTCTCAGAATCTAAAAACTCTCCATCATTGATTCCCATCATTTTTTTAGCATCTCTATGGACTGAGACCTTAAATTATTGACCTTTTCTTTGTTTCAAGAATAGTTTAACATTCTCTACTTAACAAGGCCAACCACGTGAAGGTGGAAGCTCATTTGGCCCCTCCTAGGAGCCTCTTATGACCCTTTACGACATTTTAAGAACTCTAAGATGTATTATTAGGGATCGTAAAGGGTCGTAAAGGGTCATAAGGGGTCCTGGGACATGATAGCCAGGAAACATAAATGTAGGCATCATGATCACAATTTTTTGGAGACAAATTGAGTGGTATACCCAGATGATGAAAAGAAACCACTAATCCTCTGGTTCCAAGTCGACACGATGAGATCCAAAAACCATAGATAAGGAATAAATTTAGAGAGTGAAGGAGGGCCATAGTGACCAAAATAATACAGGGCCATATAATGATCAAAATAATATAGGAACTTGTATTATTTTTGTCATTATGGCCCTCCTCCGCTCTCTAAATTTATTCCTTATCTATGGTTTTTGAATCCCACAGTGTCAACTTGGAACTGAAGGAGTAGTGGTTTCTTGGCATCATCTAGGTATACCACTCAATTATGTTGTGTCTCCAAAAAATTGTGACCGTGATGCCTACATTTATGTTTTTTAGCTATTGTGATATCTACATCAAAATCTATAGTTGTTGCAGCAATAGAGCATCAGGCGCCACCGTCAACACAATATGATCACTAGACAATTCTGTATGTTTTATGAAACACCTATCCAAAATAGAATGGGAAGACATCTTTCTAGCTTGGGCCTGGATCCTACC
This sequence comes from Chamaecyparis obtusa, assembly GCA_027943335.1. Lineage (NCBI taxonomy): Eukaryota > Viridiplantae > Streptophyta > Pinopsida > Cupressales > Cupressaceae > Chamaecyparis > Chamaecyparis obtusa. Next base: position 367,090 of record BSBK01000511.1, on the reverse strand, counting down.
TCAGTTGTCGAAGGATCCAGCCTAGGCTAGAAAGATGTCTTCCCATTCTGTTTAAACCATATTCCTTTTTCTTGTCAAACTTCCTTGGTACGGTAGGCCTTCTCTTTGCAGTACTCTTCTTCAATCTATGTTTGATAATAAGAATCTTATTCTTCTTCCTAATTGTAGCCTGAGCTTCATTTTCATTAGGATTTAATTCCACTTCCCCCATCTCATCATCCTCATCACCCTCAATTTCCATCCTAAGCCCTTCTTCCCTCTCTAGTTCTTCAAGCCTCTGCAAGATATATGAATCAATAAAGTCTTCAACATTGTGTACATCCATGATCTTAGGAATATAATTGTCTTTCCACTCTTCATTTGCCAAAATATACCACTTCTTCAAGCTTGCAGAGTAATCTTATTAATAAAAGAACTCTTGCCAACATTAGGGTACCCACAGATCAAAATAGTTGATGTTATTGGTGCTTGTGCTCAAGAATATTGATTCACTATTTTGAAATGGCCAAATCATTTTTATTTCGGTTTCATAGAAAAGGAGTGGGAGAAAATGAGTGGGTGAAAGCTGAGTGCGAGAGAAGGTATGTGATTTCTTCATCTTTTATTGGTATCTTTGATGAGAAACATCTTTCGAGCCTCTGGCATCATATTCGAATGCAAATTTCAAATGCATTGCATTTTATTTGATCATGAATGCTCTCTGAAATGACCAATCATGTTATATATTCATTTATATTGAGCTACAACAGAACATGATTCTTTTTGGTGCTTTTTCCCAATATTCAGTAGATAAAAATCATGGTGACAACCACTTAGCCATCTTTTTTATGGTCTAGGTATTTTACAAAGATACAGGTATGTGGATTTATCATTCAGTTGCTTGCGGTTATTGGTCAAATGCAAAAAAAATTTCAAGTTGAAAGGGCAAGAAATTAGTTTGGTGTTTTCAGTTTATGTTAAAATTTGATTTGGTAAAATCATCAAAAAATTCACTACATGTTCTAAAATGTAAAGAAGTTGAATGTTAAATGTAAGACATATGTCTCATCCATAGTAATCAAAAGAAAGGACATGAAACTAAGGAGATTTACCAATCCAAAAATATAAGCTAATAGAAAACATGATTGGTACCTTATGAATTGGTTTTTTAGGTGCATAATCTTAATCAATATCCTCAAAAGAAGACCCCTCCTCACTGCTATTGCTTTCTTGTTTAACAATTGGTTTGGAAAAATGCATTTAACACAAAACAAAATTAACAAAACTGAACCAATGGCATGTTTACAACAAATAAATAGAATGATAATAATATGTTGAAAATTCTATTATGTTTAATACACGCCAAAGGACTAGTCCCAAGAATTATTAAACATACTTTATCTGATATGATGAATTGTTAATAAAGGTCTAATACTGTAGAATACTAGCATGAAGGAAGATTTGACCTAGCCAAATCTTCCTTGTACCACACAAAACACTATGTGATAACTATGTCTACTCCAACCTTAATTGTTTAAGAATTCATCATATTAGATAAAGTATGTTTAAGAATTGTTGGGACTGGTCTTTTGGCATGTATTAAATAGAATGGAATTTTTAGTATATTATTATCATTCTATTTTTTTGTTGTAAACATGCTATTGGTTCAGTTTTGTAAAAAAAATTTTGTGTTAAATGCATTTAAAATAAAGGTCTAATTCTATAGACTGCTAGCATGAAGAAAGATTTCACCTAGCAGTCTACAAAATTAGACCTCTATATGTAGCTTTGTCTAATTCTGTAGACTATAGGTGTGCTTTAATTTGAAGATTTGTCTAACAAATAGCAAGTCTTCTTTAGTATCTTATAATAACATGCTAAACCGATAAAGGTGTTATTTGCATTTAATTTGCCAATTACTAATAGATTAAGCATATTATTACTATGCTTAATGTTCCATTTAAATGCATTTAACAAAAAAATTTTTTTTACAAAATTGAACCAATGACATGTTCTTCGTGTGGTACAAGGAAGATTTGGCTATCAAATCTTCCTTCGTGAAAGCTGAGCACGAGAGAAGGTATGTGATTTCTTCTTCTTTGATTGGTATCTTTGACGTCCAATGCCTTTCAAGCCTTTGGCATCATATGCGACAGCAAATTTCAAATGCATTGCATTTTATTTGATCATGAATTCTCACTGAAATGACCTCATTCTACTGGTGTTGTGCCCTAGCCCATGCTTTATCTCCATTATTTGATGTTATTGGTGCTTGTCCTCAAGGATATCGATTCACTATTTTGAAATGTTTGGATTCACGTTTGTTGATATTACTGGCATGACCATTGTAAATTAGACCTTTATTAACAATTCATCATATCAGATAAAGTATGTTTAAGAATTGTTGGGACTGGTCCTTTGGCATACTAGATTTAATTTTATTTTGTATGTGAAATTTTGGGAGTTGCATGAGAAGTTTTAGTGTCTAAAAACTCAACTAATCCCTCTAACCGATTAGGAGTGGTTGGGGAAGTTGAGAGGAAAGTTTTCAAACATTCATATTCACTTATTGAATGCTTTGGAGACTACTTTTTTGATTGTGCATGTGTTACCAGTGACTGAGATTCATTAAAGGATACAAAACCCTTCATTTTGGGTTATTGTGCATGGATTCAAATGTAGGATTGATTTGGTTAATGTTTAGAAGAGATCAGTTATTTAAAGACAATCTTAAATGTTTTGAGAGGTTTGAAATGCACTTATCATGACTATACCGTCAAAAATAGTGGCATAGACTAGTTTTACTAGGTTTCTTTTCTTTGTTTTGAGGTTTCATTTCTCTACCACAAGGGTACAATCAGAGGGTTCATTGACAAAATGATCCTTTGAATGGTTACTATGGATATGAATGATTTGATATAGCATATTTCTCATTTTACTTGAGGTTTGGAATAGCTTGTGCAAGGGTGAAAATACTTTTGATCATTTTGGTCGTGATCGTTCCTCTACACAATCAAAAAATGTAACTCTCTATTGATTATATGTAATGTTGAATGGATTAAATGCTTTAATCTTGGTAGAAGTGAATGGAAGGAATAGTGTTGGTGTTAGGTTTCATTTATTATTGAATTCAATGGTTTTCAAGATGTGTTGAGGATTTTCTCCTTGTTTAATGTTAACTATTCCTGCACAATCCACTCATACAATAGTGAAATTACAAAGCTGAACCAATTCATAAGGTACCAATCATGTTTTCTATTCGATTATATTTTTGGATTGGTAAATCTCCTTAGTTTCATTTCCTTTCTTTTGATTACTATGGATGAGATATATATCTTACATTTAACATTCAACTTCTTTACATTTTAGAACATGTAGTGTGTTTTCTAAGAATTTTACCAAATCAACTTTTAACATAAACCAAAAACACCAAATTGATTTCTTTCCCTTTCAAATTGAAAAAAAAAAGTTGAATGCTAAATGTAAGATATATATCTCATCAATAGTAATGAAAAGAAAGGACATGAGACAAAGGACATTTACCAATCCAAAAATATAAGCAAATAGAAAACATGATTGGTACCTTATGAATTGGTTTTTGAGGTGCACAATCTTCATCAATCTACTCAAAAGAAGACCCCTCCTCACTGCCACTGCTTTCTTGTTTAACAATTGGTTTGGAAAAATGCATTTAACACAAAAAAAATACTTAGAAAACTGAACCAATGGCATGTTTACAACAAAGAAATAGAATGTAAACATACCATTGGTTCAGTTTTGTAAATTATTTTTTTGTGTTAAATGCATTTTTCCAAACCAATTGTTAACTAGTAGATATTACTGGTTCTATTCGCTTATATTTTTGGATTGGTAAATCTCCTTAGTTTCATGTCCTTTCTATTCATTACTATGGATGAGATATATATCTTACATTTAACATTCACTGTTTTGAAATGTTTGGGTTCACGTTTGTTGATATTACTAGAACGACCATTGTATATTGCTAACATGCTCTTTGAAATGACCGCATTCTACTGGTGTCGTGCCCTAGCCCGTGCTTTATCTCTATTATTTTATGTTATTGGTGTGTGTGTAAAAATTTTACCTGATCTATAGACACAACACTTCAATAAAACATTAGAGGTTAGCAAAAATAAAATCATGCAATGAATTAAAAGCTAAACTAACTAGGTGATTTACTGCCTTGTAATAGGTGCGAGTATGATGTTCTCAGATTGTTATCAAGATCAATGACCTTGATGACACCTAAACGAAGGATTTGAATGCAACACTGATATGAAATATGAATACAATTAATCTATTTTTTGATTTTCTATGCAATGATATGATGAAAATTGATATGAATCTAAGATACGTAAAAATCGATATGCTATGATATGCTAAATGATCTAACAAATGAAAACTAATATGATATGAAAAACTATGCAATATTGATCTCACAAAGCTTGGATTCGCAAAGATGATTCTTCAGTCTCCAATTTGATAGCGTGATTATGCAATTCTTATGGATTTGAGAGATGATTTGTGAAGAGCTAAAGCCTTAATTTTATAGAAATCCAGAGCTTTGAGGATGCATGAAAGAAAGCCATAAATCACTCAAATAAACTCAACTTGATTTTTGAGTTATCTAAAAATAAAGATAATTTAATTCACAAAAACATGCAAATCATGCAAAAATAGCTTTTTAACTCAAATTAGAAGTTTAGATCAACTTTAAAACTCAAAAATGATGTTGAGTTAAAAAAAGTCAATAACTTGCATTGATTTTCTAATTTGGAGTTTAACTGCTTTTTGATTGTGCACATGGATAATTATGAATTAATAAATAAATAAAGTGATTTATTCTCAACTTAACTGATTTTTGAAAAATAAAACAATTGATTTATGGGTTAATCAATCATTTAATCAAACTTTTATTCAAAATTACAATATTAAAAATTGACAAAATGATTTAATTAATTAAATAAAATATTTAATCAATCATTTGTAAGATTTTAGATTTATTGTCAAAATTAAATATCATAATTAGGAATAATGGAATTAAATTCAATTAAATAATTAAGTGGCCAAATTAAATCTAATTAATTAAATATTGAGAATATTCAATTAATCAAACTTTAGGATAAATATGATTTATCCCCAAATAATTATAAAATTAAAGATAATTAAAATAATTAGGAATATTACTAGGAATATTCCCCGATGCAGAATTTAGGATAATCAATTAGGATTTGATGATGTGCCGATATGCCTTAGGTTAGGACTTTGATGTCGATTTCATTCACATTGTCGATGTATGAGGTTAATGAACCTATAGTCCATTTTTTGGGAATTACATTTTGCCCAGCTTTGAATTACTGTGCGAAGCGCAGTGGTTTAAAGATAGTCTGTGTTTGATAAAGATATGAAACTAATTCAAAATTGATAATTGATATGAGACAGAAGCTGATTGAAATATTTGATATGAAGATGATAGGTCCTGAATGACCAAAGATAATGTTAACTATAGCAACCATGAACCAATGAAACAAAAGCATCAAAACACATGATTCTAAACCTTATGATTGCGAAGAAGTGAGTGATCAATTCTAGACTCAATTGTCTTAGAAGAATGATGTTGGTATCACATTTGAACCCTTCAGTTACGGAAGAACCAAGGAAATAACACTAATGAATCGATGGTTGTGAAAAGCTGATACAGTTTACAAGATTAAGAGAATACTAGATTGATATGGATCTCGATGAATCTGATATGCCCCGAGTGATGATTGATTTTCCCCAAGTGATGAGGACTTTTGATGAATCAGCAACTAGACGTGGTTGTTGTCTTGATTACTGAGGAAAGATATGATTCCAAATTTAGATTACAGACTTTGAATGATGTGCAATACCATGCCCCCTTCGGGATTAAAATTGAAATCTGACAAGAAAAGTCAGCGTTGATATGGTTGAGAAGCATGTTAATTGATTTCAAAAGTGGTTATACATATTCGAGAACACATTCTGCATCATTTGGAGGTCCAAAAGACCAAGTTTGACTAGGTGAAACCATGAGTTGACCATAGTTGACCAAGTTTAAATTTTGATAGTTTGATGGAAGATAATTAGTTAAGTTGAATACTAGATTTCTGTGATGATGGAAGGTCGATTATGCAAGTAGTTAATAATATGAATGATATCAGATTTTGATATTGATCCCAAAAAAGGATTCTACTTGCTATATCATTGGATAGACCTTCGTGTAAGATTCATCTCTTGTTAGATTTGAAGATGCAATTTGAAGAATCATTTAAGCATTAAAGTTTAGCCAACCATTGTGAGATCATGCAAACATGAAAAATGCAAAGAGACATGCAGAATGAAATGAAACCTAAGACCTAGGACCTAGTCACTAATCATGTGTCAATTTGTTATCATTATTGAACTTCTAGGTAACCGGATAAATCAATACAATGCCCACTAGCTATGAAACCATAGACATATGAATATCAATTTGTATGCGCAAGAATCAATACAACACCCACTGGTCAACAACCATGGATATATGAATATGGATTTTATTTTTAGAATGTCAGATTAGATATACGCACCAAGGCATAAACGCCAAGATGACCTGAATATCATGTCCATTTTGATATAGCAATTTGTATAAGCATCAAAACATAAATGTTGTGATGACCTGAATATGCCTTGCGGTGACAAACACATCAAATAGTCAAGAGATCATTCTAAATCCAATGTGAATTACCCGTAGTAACCCTTTATTATTCACATCCTTAGATAAGATCACATTTCATAGTAGGAGGAAGAACTCACTCAAAAAGATAATAGTTAGATGAAACTTCCTTAAACTTTTTAGGTATCAATGGTTGAGGTACGCATGGCCATCCAATTCGAGATAGAGGCTCTTATAGTTGGACACCATTTCAGTCCAGAATTTCCAAAGTTGATAGATTTTCACATACAAGAAGAAAATAAAGAAAAGATTATGCCCCCATTCATCACTCTCTAAATCCTGTAAAGGACATCATCGAAGAGCTCGAAGGGACACAATATGCAAAAATCTCAATGCAAATTAGTAAGCATACAAGGAGATAAAAGCATGTAAAAAGCATAGATTGTTTTTTAGTTTGAATTTGATGTTTGATGTGTTGTTGTAGATGCAAAATCCTTTTTGGAGAGGAGACTAACTGACTGAATCAAATGACGCTTCAAAGGACTTTGACTGGATATGACTCATCTAAGGTATACTGGAGACCATAGGATTTGACATTGATTTCCCCCAAGTGTTAAGCATTGATAGGATACAGACACTGGAGTTGATTGGTGTACAGACTGACTTATTGAAAACAAATTGGGAGATATGTACAAACTAAAGCAAGACTGAAAGCTGGGAAAGACCAAGATTGCACTGATAGATGGAGCATTTTGAAACAAGTGGTGCCCATTTGCCAAGTTTTCACCATCTTGGTAGAGATTCTATTTTTGCTACCAAGGCACCTATTTCCAGGTTTTCACCAAGGCACTTTTTTCTTTTTCTCATTTTTTTGTATTTTTCATTTTTTCAAATTTTTTTGTACTTTTGATATTTTTTTTATTTTTAAGATTTTTTCAGGACATTTTGCCATAGATTGAATGTCTTAGGCATAGAATTTCTTCAAATGGAGAACGTTGATCGATTCTCAGAGCTATTCTCCTTTAGTCATTGAGATTTGATAGGCACTAGAGCCAAACGTAGCAGTGATTACAAAGGGACCCAGCCAGTTGGGTTCAAACTTCCCCTTGTGTTCTTGATGTGATTGATTTTTAGGATTTTCTCCCAAGACTAGATCACCAACCTGAAATTCTCTATGTCTGACTTTCTTGTTGTAGCCTCTAGACATTCTCTTTTGATACACTCTGAGATGATCATACGCTACTTGTTTGTGCTCATCTGGTAATTCAAGTTCTTGCAACCTAGACACTCTGTAGTCATCATCAATTACTAGACCATGCATTCTGATTCTTAGTAATGGGATTTCAACCTCAATAGACAGTACTACTTTAGACCCATAGACTAAAGTGAAAGGTGTAGCCCCAATGGGTGTTCTGATACTTGTTTTGATACTTGTTCTGATACTTGTTCTGATATTGGTTCTGATACTAATTCTGATACTAGTTCTGATACTAGTTCTGATACTGGTTCTGATACTAGTTCTGATACTGGTTCTGATACTGGTTCTGATACTGGTTCTGATACTTGGTATACTTGATAACATCTTTTTCCATCACAAACTCCCAAGCAAGATCATATCGTGCAATCCCAATGTCTAGCAAGGATTGTTAAGCTGGTGGAAGAGATGGAAGACAAGAGAATAAATGAGAATGAAGGGAAGAAATCCTCAAGGGAAAACTCCTCAAAAATACCCAATCTAGGGAAAAATTGTCATGTAAAGTGCATTTGGACAAGCAATAAAAAGCCAGCATAGGATAAATCACAAAAGCATAATGCCAAAGAAGGACAAGATGTAGTCCAAAGGAGCAGACATGTCAAGAGGCTTCACAACATTGTGTTTTACTTTTTTTTTTGTTATTAGATCAAGACCAAAGGGGAAAGGGATAGCGAAAGGCTAGAATGAATGGATAAAAATAAATATGAAGGCTAAACATGAATGGAATGAAAGAAAGATCATCGTAAGATAGCTCACAGGATAGCCAAATATTCATGTATAGATCAACATTGTCAAGATCAAAGAGAGAAGATGGAATTGATGAAATATGTAGAAGAACTACGCATGATGCTTGATTGCCAGGTTTTCATCATGGTACTTATCCAAGGTGTCACAAGGGAGTGGTTTTCACCATAGGATAAATTTATTTCTCTTTACTTTAGCTACCAAGGCGCCTGTTTCTAGGTTTTCACCAAGGCACATTTTCAAATTTTTTTCATTTTTTTCATTTTTTTTTTTTTGGAAGAAGGCAAGCTTTTTAGATAATGTTCCTTGAAAGGATAAACCATGATATGCCAAGGATTTAAAATGATATGATCAAAGATGTTGATAGGGAAAGGAAGATGGAAGAGAAAATGGAGGATAAGATTTTATGTAAAGCGAGTGAGGTTGGAAGATAAGAGGAATAGGCAAATGAGAAAAAATGATAGAAGGTAGAAGGATAATGAATGGAAGGATTGTGAAAAGGTAGATGGAAAGGAAGGAAAGATCAACATCAAAAAACACCTTGAAGGGTGGTGAGAGGATGGAGGAAACTTGAATGAAGGAATACGTGAAGGAATATGGTGAATGGATAGCAAAGGTTGTGGTTTAGGCACATGGAATGGAAGGATGTTTTTGGAGGAAGATGAAGTGGAAGCCTTTGGAAGCTTGAATGTCAATTTCACTTTTTGCTCAACACTAGACTCTTTCAAGAGAGACTTTGGAATTCATATAGCCGTAGGATTTTTATTTTCTTTTGATGATCTAGAGAGAATATCTTCAATGATGGATTTTGGAACCCATACTTGTCTTGTAGTTTTTTTCTTAGATATCTCTTTTGACTTTATGCCTCCATGTCGATTAGAGGAGACATAGTGATTTTCTTTTTTTGATGAATTCTTGTATTGCTTTTTTTTCTTATATTGAACATTCAAGTTACTTCCAAAAGACTTGAGACTTGGGGAAGAAGGAGGATATGACTAGTTTAGATGGGTGGGTGGATGAAAAAGATTCAAGGGTATGCATCTATGTTGATCTTGAGGAAATATAAGAGATGGAGGTATGTAAGGACCCAAGATGGATGGCGAATTAGGAGTGTTAGGAGGGGAAAGTGAAGGGACATAAGGAGCCAAGATGGAAGGCAGATGTGAAGCCCTTAGTATTGGTGGAGGAGGTCCAAGGATGGATGTGGAAGATACAAAAGGATAATCAATAAGTTCATCAACATCTATATGACAACCAAGGATATCAGCATCTTTAGAGTGAACATTAGGATTTTCAATAGAATCATGGACATCTTGAATATGAGCACCTTCTTTGATAGGATTGTTCAAAGCTTCCAAAGACTTAGGAAGAGTAGAAAGTGAAAATGAACATGGAGTGGTAGAATAAGAAGATGGAAGACTTTGATCTTGACAAGGATCTTTAGATAGCATAAGCACATAATTTTTCTCTTGATTTTCAATAGGCTTAACATTGGAAGTAACAACACCATTTTTACCAACCTTAATGGAATTATCATATTTGGAAAGTGCAAGTGTGGTAAGGTTATTTTGATTGTCAATAAGCTCAACAGTGTAAGCGGTAGCGTGATCTTGCTTAGGAGAAGACTTAAGACATGGTGGAATGCATGAGAAAGGGCATGTAGGATCAAAAGAACCCTGATGCGGATAAGAGACATCATGAAAAGGATTGAATGACATGAAGGTTTCTTGATCTTGATCTTTCTTTACATTCTTTTCTTTATCATTTTTAGAGTCCTCTTGACATGGAGCTACTTCTAAGGACAAGGGATCATGCTACAATTGTATAGAAGACTTTGGAAGAGATGGTGAAGGACTAGCTGAAGTAGGCATTATAGCGTATAAAAGCTTAGGCTCATTAGGTTTAGCATTATTGAAAGTATTTGCAGCCAAGTGAAGGTTAGCTTGAGTTTCTTTAAGAGGTAGCCCTTGAGGATTAATATAGGAAACCACATGAAAAGGATTAGGACCTTTGGTGGATGAAGGACTTGTGAAAGATTTGATAGGCTTGGGAGCTTTAGGAAATGTATGGGTATTTGAGGAAGTAGGGGATGGAAGGGAACCATCACAAGACAAAGGTCCAACATTAACATGATCTTGCTTCAGAAGATAATCTTTATTTTTAGCAGGAGAGTCCTTAAGAGAAGGATTCTTATAATATTGATGCTTCAAGCTAGCACGATGCATTTTATAGTCCTCGGAAGTAGTAGATGGATCATAATCAAGGTATTGTTCACAAAAATCATCAAAGTCTTTTTCAAAATCAGAATTGTATGGATCACCATCACGATCTATCCAATGTGACATCCCATTTCCAGTAAGCAGGAACACACAATGAGGAGGACTCTTAGGAACAGAGGTGTCATAGGTATCATTATATTTTCCATCATCATAGTCATCATAGTCTCCAAAGATGGATGTGTCACTCTCCATTGAAGAGGTATCATAAAGATTTTCACGCTGCTCACATTTTGTCTGGGGGCATGGTGACATGTACAAGTCTTTATCAAATAGAAAAAGGTACAGAGCTTCCATGGAGAACTCTTTAGGTTCCTTTTTTTTTTTGAGTTTGTTAAGCTTGACTTGCATAGCTTGCATCTGCTTCATCATAGCTATGATTAGAATTTCTTCCTCATGTGTACTGATTCTTTGAGACATGTGTACTGACTCTCAATAGCTACTACTCTATTCCTGACACAGTGATTTGTTCGACAGATTCTGGAACTAGGCTGAAAAAGCTAAGTATCTGGAAATTCTCAACATTTTCTAACAATTTTCAAAAATTTCCCAAATGACACTCTATAGACTCGTACGACAGTGGGTATGCTATGAAACAATAGTTGAAAAGCTTGTACGACAGTTGCAAAACTCACACGATAATTGCTAGTAGGATTTGACTTTTTGAATTTGACTAGTAGAAAGACTCGTATGACACTGGGTTCTTTACCATACGACAGTTGGGTAGTAATGAAATGACATTTGATAGAAACTCGTATGACTTTCTGACCTCCTGAGATGACTTTTGACTTCAGAAAGGAATTTCACTTCAAATTTTGCAAATTTAGGATTTTCAGTTTCAGATTGTTTGCAAATTTCAATGTCCAGATTTGAGGATTGTAACAGATTTGTTCATTTTCAGTAACTAGATAGATAAACAAGCACACAAAATAGAAAGCAAGTGATTTCAAGCATGTCTGAAAATAATGAACAAGGGCAAAAGAAACCTTGCGCATGAACAATCAAGTGACTTATTCATTCTAATCCTCAGAAGCACTAATTGTGTATGTTCCAAAATGTTTTTCAATAACGCACATATACCCTAGAAAATAAAAATTTGGCCTCACTAGGGTTTTTAGTAATGGTTTAACTCTGCAACTTTTATGATCCAAAGGGGTGAACTCCAATCCTAGCACACCAGGGTTTTGACACAATTTGAGAATTTAATCAATCAAGAGCTGTTAGGGAGATCTGACAACCCAACAATAAACCACACCTGTGAAGATTTCTTCCACAAGGACATTTATATAGCGGCTGTCACTACCACAGTGAAAATGGCTATTACCGCTTGAGGTTCTGTCAACATAGTTTGCCCTGTGAAGGGATCATCTGCTATGGTTAACCCTCTCTAAAAGTAATTCACAATATGATACCACAAGAGGACTTGGCTCCAGATCCAAGGTTTTGACACCTCTTCACTTTTAACCCAAACAAAGCAAGCAGATTAATCCGACATGCTAAGACAAAGTTTGTTTCACCAAGGTCTGTGATGTCAACCCCACGTGATCTATCAACCTCTCCGGAGAGAGAATGTATCGATTAATAAGAGAAGATGCACTAACTGAGTAGAACATGAAATGCACTAAGTATCCTCCCTACCTACAAGGATTCCTTCATCAAGAGGATTTCACTAGGAATCCAATCTCTCAGGAATCACAAATAGTGTTCATAGGGCCTAATTACTATGTGAGCATAGATATATTTCTGAAAGTAAATCTACCAAAAGTACTTAAAAGCAGAAAGAGGAACACTTAACACTTAAAGAGAATATGAGGTGAGTCCACAAGGTGGAACAATTAACCCCTCATAAAAGCTAAAAATGAGTCCACAACTTAGAAAACAAGTGAGTTCTAAAAAGCACAAAAGGGTTGCCTGGTGGAACAATTAACACTTCTATCCTCTAGACCCCTCCCCTTTATGGCGCTGAGATTGCAACCATGGGGTGGAATGAGGGGCCGGTGGATTAGTGAGTCCAATAACCCAAGATAGCAATCTAGATCAATCACAAGTATCTAAGACTGCTTAAATGAATACCTAAGGGGTCACAACCTAGTATCAATTATGCAAGTGTGTAGAAATAGACAAAAGCATGAAAAGATGCACACAAGCCAGACAGATAAGAGATTTATTTTAAGTCCAAATTGAAATTTTATTAGATGAAGGAGAATACTTGGGATCCTCACAATGCGCTTAGTAGATTTTACCTAATTTTTAGCAATTCTTATCAAGCTTTTCCATGCAAGCAAGTGACGAACTCTCCAACAAGCAAACAAGATATGCAACATATATTCAACTTATGAAAATCATAGGGTTAGCTGTAAAAATCAATTATTATCAGCAATAATAACCAGCAATTAACCCAAATGACAACTCATATCATTCATTGAACCATGTAAAAAAATAAGTGCATACCCATCACAAAACTTTATTTTTTTTGCTGCATTTGACCTAGTAAACAAGATCTGATTTTATGCCCTCTTCATTTATGCCCTAGAGACCTGCTTTATCAAAACAAACCAATTTTTGTAAATTGACTATTTGAGCTATTATATTACATCCAAATTTAAAACACAAAGAATGGACCCCCTATAGAATTTAATGAGATTTTCGAAAATATAAAATTTTTTGAAAAATATGCTAATTTGCGTTAGATATTAATTTTTTTTTAAATTTCAAGAAAAAATTATTAAAAATTCAAAATGTCTTAGAAAATTCTAAATTTTTTACTGTAGTTTTTCTGATATGTGTCCAACCTGCAAAAAATATTTCAGATAAAAAATCTAAGCTGTTTGAGAGATAAAATTAAATCTTTGAAACTTTAGGGCTTTAGGTCAAAAAAATAAATCAAAACTAGCATGTAAAAGTGGGTTGCCCCACAGTGGATGCCAGAAATGTGTGTGTGAAAATTGCACCTGATTTGTAGACACAACACTTTAGTAAAACATTAGAGGTTAGCAAAAATGAAATTGTGCAATGAATTAAAAGCTAAACTAACCAGACGGTTTACTGCCTTGTAATAGGTGCGAGTATGATGTTCTCAGATTGTTATCGAGATCAGTGACCTTGATGACACCTAAAAAAAGGATTTGAATGCAAAACTGATATGAAATATGAATACAATTAATGTATTTTTTTTATTTTCTATGCAATGATATGATGAAAATTGATATGAATCTATGATATGTAAAAACCGATATGCTATGATATGCTAAATGATCTAACAAATGAAAACTAATATGATATGAAAAACTATGCAATATTGATCTCACAAAGCTTGGATTCACAAAGATGATTCTTTAGTCTCCAATTTGATAGCGTGATTATGCAATTCTTGTGGATTTGAGAGATGATTTGTGAAGAGCTAAAGCTTTGATTTTATAGAAATCTAGGGCTTTGAGGATGCATGAAAGAAAGCTATAAATCACTCAAATAAACTCAACTTGATTTTTGAGTTATCTAAAAATAAAGATAATTTAATTCACAAAAATATGCAAATCATGCAAAAATAACTTTTTAACTCAAACTAGAATTTTAGATCAACTTTAAAACTCAAAAATGATGTTGAGTTCCAAAAAGTCAATAACTTGCATTGATTTTCTGATTTAGCGTTTAACTGCTCTCTGATTGTGCACATGGATAATTATGAATTAATAAACAAATAAAGTGATTTATTCTCAACTTAACTAATTTTTGAAAAATAAAACAATTGATTTATGGGTCAATCAATCATTAATCAAACTTTTATTCAAAATTACAATATTAAAAATTGACAAAATGATTTAATTAATTAAATAAAATATTTAATCAATCATTTGTAAGATTTTGGATTTATTATCAAAATTAAATATCATAATTAGGAATAATGGAATTAAATTTAATTAAATAATTAAGTGGCCAAATTAAATCTAATTAATTAAATATTGAGAATATTCAATTAATCAAACTTTAGGATAAATATGATTTATTGCCAAATAATTATAAAATTAAAGATAATTAAGATAATTAGGAATATTCCCCAATGCAGAATTTAGGATAATCAATTAGGATTTGATGATGTGCCAATATGCCTTAGGTTAGGACTTTGATGTCGATTTTGTTCACATTGTTGATGTATGAGGTTAATGAATCTATAGCCCATCTTTTGGGTATTACAATTGGTGCTTGTGCTCAAGGATATCGATTCACTATTTTAAAATGTTGACTATGGTTATCAAATGGACAGTTCGTGAGCTTCTAGCTAGGTGCCATTTGTATTGATAGCTTAGGGCATCAAATATATTTGTATCATTGATAGTTGAGACTTTGTTAAAAGGAAATAGGAAAAAGAACAATTTTGATTTATTTTCTCTATTTTGATCCCTAAGTGGCTTACAACCATAGAGAAGTATATGTAGATTTATGGATGCAGTTGTAGGATACATAGCAGTTGATAATTCACAAGAAATCCATACATCCAATTTGAATAGAAATTAATACAAATAAATAGGGACCTCCAATGGCCCAATCATCTGGACATTAATTGTCCCCTCAACCAAGGACCCTTCAAAACTGGGTTATCATGCAATCAGTGAGTGATGCTTCATTCTCCTGGTCTTCCCTGCACCCAAACATATTGGAAATAAACAATGCAATGATAAAAAGTCTTTCACAATCCCCCTTCCCTCAAGGAACACTATCAACCATCCCTTCCACATAACATTTCACTTTTGTATGAGTGGGTTGTGTGGGAATAATTAACATTAAACAAGCAGTAAATATTTTGTCAAGTTGAAAGGGCAAGAAATTAGTTTGGTGTTTTCGGTTTATGTTAAAAGTTGATTTGGTAAAATCCTCAGGAAACACACTACATGTTCTAAAATGTAAATAAGTTGAATGTTAAATGTAAGATATATATCTCATCCATAGTAATCAAAAGAAAGGACATGTAACTAAGGAGATTTACCAATTCAAAACTATAAGTTAATAGAAAGCATGATTGGAAACTTATGAATTGGTTTTTGAGGTGCATGATCTTCATAAATCTACTCAGAAGAAGACCCCTCCTCACTTCTACTACTTTCTTGTTTAACAATTGGTTTGGAAAAATGCATTTAACACAAAAAAAATTACAAAACTGAACCAATGACATGTTTACAACAAAGGAATAGAATGATAATAATATGCTGAAAATTCTATTTTGTTTAATATATGCCAAAGGACTAGTCCTAAAAATTCTTAAACGTAGTTTATTTGATATGATGAATTGTTAATAAAGGTCTAATTTTGTAGACTGCTAGCACAAAGGAAGATTTGACCTAGCCAAATCTTCCTTGTGCCACACAAAAAACTGTGTGATAACTATGTCTACTCTAACCTTAATTGTTTAAGAATTCATCATATCAGATAAAGTATGTTTAAGAATTGTTGGGAGTTCTATTAGACCTTTGTTGTAAACATGCCATTGGTTCAATTTTGTAAATTTGTTTTTTTGTGTTAAATGCATTTAAATGTAACATTAAGCATAGTAATAATATGCTTAAAATATATTAGTAATTGATAGATTAAATGCAGATAACACCTTTATCAATTTAGCATGTTATTATAAGATACTAAAGAAGACCTAAAAAGATACAAATATAGGAATTGGAAAAGAAGATAGAGCCAAGAAACACTTTCACAAATATGAAACGTGAGAAAAAGTAATAACATTAACAGTGCCAAGATTCATAGCATTAAATTTCACATGTGGATGAGTTTTTGCAGTGGGCTTCCAAGCATCAAAAATATGTTGAGTTTCATTTGAGCTGTAACTAAGAGTATCATGTAGAATAGACCCTAAAATTTGAAAGCATTCTCTAGCCTAGAAATTCAAAATTCAATCTAGGCAAGCATCAGTAAGTGAAATAAATTATAGACATTAACATCAACATCATCATAATCATTAGAAGCATTGTAAAGCAACAACAAGAGAAGGCCAATTCCAAAGTAAGACAAACAATTAATAACTAACTGTTACCGGTTACATGGAGGTTGTAAACCGATTGGAGAGGCTTATTAGAGAAGATTAGTTTCTTGTGTTCTAGGTGTATAGGGGAAGTTTCTTAAGGAGAACTATTCATAGTCAAGAATAGGATAGGGAATATTGAAAATTTGTGAAATTTTTGGTAGAAGTATTGTTAGAAGATACGAATCATTAGGAAGGTATTTGCTTTTGATAGTACTATGTTTCTTGAAATTTTTTGTGATGCTTCTAAACTTTAAAGAAATATTTTATGGCTTAATGATAATATTGATTAGTGTTTTGTTTTCTGATCTAAAATCTTTTCAATATAATCATGGAATGTTGTTTATCATTCATGGTCTTGAAGAAACTTTTCTTCTATTTGATGTATCCTAAATTGAGTGAGTTCTAGTACAGGTGAATTGACCAGTTTGAATAATTTCCAGAGTTAAATTTTTGTTTACCTATGTAAGCTTCACATTCATTTTTTAGCACATAATTTTAGAGATTTCCAGGTATGTATAATAGATTTAGCACATGGTTTAAGAGATTTCCAGGTACTTTATCTCTTTTTATTTAATCATTTGTGTTCTTCATGGTGTAAGTGTCAATATGTTATAATCCAACCATCATGTCATACCCCACTACTGACAAACCTCATAGCATGAAAGTCACAGCCAAAGACTTAGGTGATCAGCATACACAAACATCGATTACCTTTAGGAAACAATGATCATTAATATTCATTAATGGTGGGTGGTGATTCCTTGGTAATAAAGGCATTGACAACATTCATCATCTTAACCAAGTCATCGGTGGTGATCCTTGAAATAACACAATTAGTAAAAGGAAATGACAACATAACTAATAATCATTACCTTTATTAATAAGTATAAAGCAGTGGTTACAGTTTAAATAGAAAGCCACGTCTCTTAGAAAAGAGATCTCTATTCAAAGGGATGCATCACTTCATTTGGATATAGAGGCATAGAAGGAAAGACATTTTATATGGAGTGAGGAAGAAGGGAAATTAGAAAAAAAATATATGGAATAATCAGGTTGGAATTGGAGAAGAATTTAGAAACAAATTTGAATTAGAAAAAATCTAAGTTATCCGGTTCTTTGTTTGAGGTCAGGTTTCGGTTCTAATTTTTTTATGCTTTGGGTTCGACTTGGGTTCCTTTGGTAGGAATTTGGGTGCCTAGGCCAATCTCAGGAGCACCTATAGTTGTGGGTGCCAAAAAATGGGCTCCGCGTGCCTAAGAAAATTATTTTGCACCCTCCAAAATCCATTTGCATATACATTTGAAACTTTTGCAAATTATAAATATGATACACAAGGTATTTTATTCATAATTTTATAGGCTAACTCATTATTATGGTAACATGGGTATGACCACACTTCGTGCCTAATGGTACCCGACATGGAGTGTGGTTCAAATGAAGTTGAACTAAATGCTGACTATGATGGCTATGATCATGATGAAGATGAATATGAATATTAAATCTAAAATATGGCTTGTAATTTGAATTTTCATTGTGAATGAAGAAACTATAGATTTCTATGTTGTAGTATATTTGTTCCCTAGATCTACCATATTATATATGTGCATCCTGTAAGGGACATCTTCTACTCATCCATGTATAAGAGCTTGGAAAGAGTTCTTAGGAGAAAGATAAGATGTTAGTGGGAGATGGAGAAACCAATCTCAGAATACTACTTGAAGCCTTGCAATGTTGAGAGTGGGATAAAGGCTACACTTGAGACCCTATATAAGGAATAACCTTATTGAGCTTCACTTTGTTTCGAGAATAGTTTTATATTCTATACTAAACAGGGACCCCCCCCCCCCCGCCTAACATCACTCTAAATTCCCCATTAGCATCTCACATTCATTCATTATTTCATCCATTAATAAAATGTAACACTCATTAATTATCACATGATAACATTCATTAACACATTAATAAAATGTAACATTCATTAATTATCACATGATAACATTCATTAACATTCATTAACACATTATAAAATTTATGAACATTCAATAGCACATAATTGAATTCATTGGAATATTAAAATCAGTCATTATCAATTAAGGTGCATATATGAGAATCATTTTTTTTTTCTTTTGATTTCTTGTTTTTAAGAAGTAATCACTCAGAGGAGCATCAATATCATCATGATCATCTCCCCTCTCATTAGATCTTAATGCACACCTAGTTCTTTGTTGGTGCAAAGGGGGGTCATCTACAATAACATATAAAAGGGTTAAATTAAAAACATTTTAAAGTATTTTAGTACTTTAAAGGCCATAATCGTATAACTCTTTACCTGATCTAGTCACATCATCAACATCAAGATCAGTTTGTTTGGTCTCAGCCTCAACCTCAACCTGCTCATTAACAATGACCTCTACACTCTCTACAGTTGCAATACAAATTGTTACATTAATCCAAACACTAATTGCAATTAAATTTGTATTACTAAACCAATCAATTTAAGATGTTTACTTGTATTAATAGTTACATATAAAAAATTGAATAGAAAATGTATACCTCCATCACTCTGATGCACATCCTCATTGTCATGATCACACACGGGTTGTGTATGTCCAGAATCGGCAGGCTGCATTTCAATTTCATATGCATTCATGTTATCATTGTTTTCTTACTTAAAACAAATTTACTCACTTTATGTTGGAACTTAACATCAAATAAACTAATTGGTAAATAATTAAACTTGAAATATCATCTATTTAGCTTACTTACCGTGATGGATCCATCAGTAGAACCTTCTGCACTTCTTATTCTTTCTTCCATGACTTTATAGCCTTGTTGGAAGCCAATTCTCTTGTCCTCTTCTGTGAGACTTATATTGAAACTCCGCCCTTGCATTTTTTCTTGGTATCCTCAAATTTTATTTCATTGTTTCATCAAAACAAAAAGATTGCAAACTAGAAATAAATATTATAAAGATCAAATTATTATTTTTAGTGTTAAAAGCCATCTATAGTTGTATTTTTCCTCATTTCATTCTAACAATATTAACACTTACAACTCGTGCAACAAGTTTGGAATAACCGCCAAAGCTTGGCTTGTGTTGCCCATGCTTTTGTAGTCTTGCCTTTGTTGCCTTTGATGTGTTAGGCAATCTATGAAGAGATTGAAATATGTTAGTTCATATAAATATAAAGAGTATTTAGTACATAATTACATTCTTAACAATATCACATACCTTCTTCTGTTGTCTAGTTGTGTATTTCCTTTTTTTTTTTTTTTTTTCTTGTTCGCATCCTAAATAAATTTTTGCCACTCTAAATCAAGAATGCAAGGGGGGCGCTGGTACTTTGAGTTTTTGGATAATGTACACCTATACTGGTCCCTAATATACCTCAAACATAACCCATCTTTCCCAAGGAGCTTACCCTTCTCAAATGCACGAGGTCCAAATAAGTTTTTCATAATCTGTACTAGAGCATCCTTTAACTTTATATCTTGGGTTTTCCACCTTTTAAGAAAAAAAATAGTGTTAGATTCAAAAATGAAGTGAAATTACCTTTATTATAGTTTAAGAAATGGATGTAATGATAACTATCCTAGCAATGCTATGAAATCAAAATAGTGGATTAGGGTTTTAGTTCGGATATGATCCACCCTATATAGATGGTGGGCCCGAATATCCGCAAACACTCATCTCCAAGTTTATCATAAAAAAAATCATTCCCTACAAAATAATCATGGGATCATTAGTCGAAGGATATAATAGTATAAAATAAGAATAGAATAGATGAAAGCTTCTCATATTGAATGCAAGGTGTAATTAACATACGATAGTGTAGTAAAAGAAAGGTCCAATCTTTAAAGTACCTAGAAGCTTTTGTATTTTCAAGGGAACTCCTTCTTCGTTGCTCACAAGAAATATTCAATCCTTCACCATTCTTGTGCTAGGAATACGAGTACATCCAAGAAATTCACCATCAAGTGATGCATCTCCTGTTGCATAAATTGATTCCATTACGAAATGCCCCTAAGAAAGAATACTTCAATGGAAATAAACATATATATAATGATAGAGAAAATACAATCTATCTACGAGTAGGTGGTGCCATGGCGTCTGTGGCCATGCTACACATTGTTGACATTGTAGGACATGGTACATCTGAGCCTGCCATCGTATGAGGCGGCGATAGTAAATGATCATTGACACATGCTGAAGAATAAGATTGTTAGAGCATAATAAAATAAGTGATTAGCATGGACAATATTGTTAGAGAGTAAAAAAAAATAGTCCAACATGCGATCTACTTGAACCAGTTGCAGTACCATCATCATGGCCGTGAGGATCAAAATTATGCAAAAAAAGTTGTAAAAGCAACACATCCGCTTATTTTTTAATGACATAAAAGACTAGTATAGCATAAAAAATATTATTGAAGTTTTGTTATAATTAAAAATTACATTAATACTTACTCTATAATTTTGAGATAGGTGCAAAAATTTAGTTTCCCTCTTTTGTGACTCAAGATTCAGAGGGAATATAGATGCCAATTCAGCCATTCTTTTTCCAATTTTGAGGAGGAATTTTTTAATTGCAGAGGGTGGGTCATCACAAGTAGTCAAATCAACAACTAGGTCCTCATCAAAGGACTCCTCTTCAGGGACTGCAGGTTCCTTTCTCTTTCTTTATTGACCACCTATCTATGACAACAATATTACTAAGACTATTAGAATTAATCTGAAATAGTGATGAAAATAATATAATAAAAAACACTATTTAACATGTTGCTTATATCTAATTTTTAGTACAATAACAAAGATATTTACCTACTAGGAAGAAGTGCATGTAGGATCATCATTGTCCCCTCTATGTGGTTGCTCCATATTGTGGCCCTGTGTTATTATTTAAGGTTAACCAATAATTAGAAAGGACTAGATTAATAAATTTCATTAGAAGATGATGATGGAGATGAGGTAGATGGTGAGGAGACTCTCTAAATGTGGCTAGCAAAAAAACTCAATTATTTAATGGTACATAGTATGTACCTAGACCCCCATGATAGTGACATTGTTTGTATCTATGTGATTCAAATTGTAATCAATAAGAAGCTCTTCCCCTGCACTTATTGATTTTATCATACATACAAATACATGATTTCCCTCGTTAGCCTCAAATATGCAATTGGGTTTCTTAATAGTTGACAGAGGTCACATGCTATTTATAAAACCTACAATATTCCCTGATGGTTTTGGCCTTCTATCAATGTATATAGCCACTCTTTTACTTTTATCATTGTCTTTTTGTTGAATATAATTTGCCAAGAGTGCATACCTACCCATACTTTTTTTATATTGGGGTATGTGCAAGATCATGAGGAGCCAAACTATGCCCTTAAGTGGCAATGAAAAGTCATCAAACCAGGGTTAGTCAACTTGACGTGAAAATTTCAACTAGCTATGAACCTAATATCAAAAAGTTGTAAGAATAGAATTTGTAGAAAATTGAATGTAGTTTCTAAACTACTAGGCCTTTTTTGAGAAAAAGTTAGTAGGATTGGTGAAAAGTATAGATTTCAATGCAGCAATACAAAAATTTTAGGAAAAAAATAAGAAGTAGGTGTATGTCTGACCACCTTAATCATAATCAAATGATAATTTTTTATTATAAGATTTTATATATAAGTAGTAGACTCATGCCCAGATGTGACACATATTTTTTTGTAATTTTATTCCAAAACAATAATTAATTATGAATTTTTTGCTACAACATTTTTAGAATTAAAAAAATCTCATGTCTGACCACCTTAACTCATTCAAAACTTTACAAAATTTTATTTTATTTTTTTTTCCTTATAGTAGGCGAAGCATAGAATGTGACACATTTTTTGGATTTCAAAAATGTTATACCATTTGAAAGTTATAGTCATTTTTCAATAAGTATATAAATCAACACTTTAGAGGTAGCTCAATTGAAAAATAACTAATAATTACTTACCGAATTCAAAATTTGACAGCAATTATATCAATAGAAAGTTGATAATCTCCTTAAGATACCCTTTTCATTTTATCAAATTCAGGTGAAAAAAAAGTCATCAGCTACATTGTCAAAGTCTAGAACTCAGAGAAACAGGGGAAAAACACGTATTTGAGACATTCCAATAGTTGACCATGTAGGTTTGGTGCACAAAGCAATACCAAGCCTAATCGGGTACCTGATATTTAGCTGAACATGACGCACAATTTTGAATTTTCACTTTGCCTCCACTTTCTCCCTCCCATTTCTAAATCCTTCATAAACATATATATATTAGATATATATATTAGATATATTAAATATTATATAATATCAATTATATATTAAATGTTATATAATATATATTTTACATTAAATATTATTTAATATATATTAATATTAAAAACTATATATTAGATTATATATTATATATATTAAATATTATATAATATACATGTTACATTAAATATTATTTAATTATATATTAATATCAAAAACTATATATTAGATTATATATTAAATATTATATAATATACATTTTACATTTTAAATATTATTTAATATGATTCTAAGCATGAGCATGAGTCCCTACAGGGGCATAGTTGTGTCTTTTACAGGTGCCAAAAACCCTAACTATGCAGAAATGGAGGCTTTGAAGAATAGTTCACTGGAGGTAGATTATAGAAGCAGAGGGCAAGAGAATCACTTTGTTTCCACCGCCTGTGGCTGTGAAATGGTATCTTTCCCTACTTTTCAACTGGAACGCTAAATTGCAAAGGTTCTCGAAATAGATTTTGGTCACCGAACAATTGTACCATGCCTATTGATAATTCGGCAACTCAACAAAGTCATTGGGAGGTTAACCAAGAACAACTAGACGGACCTTTGAACCGGTCGAAGATTATGGAGAGCGGGGAAGGGTTTGGTAAAATGAGCAGTTGTACAGGAAATTATGCAGGTGCCATAGAACTGACCGCATTAATAAATTTAAAGAAGAGATCAGCGGCAGCGTGACATTATGACGAAAGCCTTGTCCTTTCGATGGTGCTGCCTCAATATTATGAAGAATGTCTTGCTGCTTCAATGCCAGCGCCGCCTCTGTCTCAGACTTTCGCCATTGCTTCTCATCAGTACTCTAAGATATGGCAGGGATTGTGGGCTTTTGTACAACATAGTCTGTCATAAATTTTCTGTAAATCATCATACGTTCTAGTATTTTGCGTGTTTCTGAATGACTTACTTGAAGAATTTAATTTTTACCATAATTTTGGATCCATGGATTGTCATTTTGCACTTGGAGAGAAGCTGTAGATTGCAAGAATTTGATAAATTTGGTTTATCTCATTTTCTTTCTCTGCCATTTCTAAGTAATACAATTTTGTTTTTGTCTGTCTTAAATGATTTCGCCTGAAGTTAATGAATTTTTTTAGATGATTTTGTCCAAAGTTTTAATGAAATTTCTTCCATGGATGCTAATGAAATATCTTCCATGAATGCTGATAAGATGTTTAAATTCAGAGTTAATAAATTCTATAGCTTGAATGCTCTTTGTTGTAGAAGTTTATTTTCATGGTTTGTGATTCATGCAATTCCTTAATAGTTTCATTCTTAAAAGAATTCATAACTAGATTTTCCATAGCCAATTTTCTTCTTGATCATTGCAATATTTTCTCCTGCGTTGAACATTTTGTAATTAGTTGATCTACAATTACATTTTTCTCTTGGCCAATTCTGTGGGCTCGCAATTGAGCCTGTAGATCCACAAAAGGGTTGAAATCTAGCTCTGGTGGAAGAGTAGTATTAGCAAGAAGTCATTCACTAATATCTCATTTGGGTCATGGGGACTCCCTAGGGGTCCTAGTATGCCTTATCATGTGTTAGGATCCCTAGGGAGTCCCCATGACCCCTTATCACACATTGGAATGCTCAAGTGTGTCTTAAGGGGTCTTAGGACCCCTTAAGACACACTTGAGCATTCCAATATGTCAAAAGGGGTCATGGGGACTCCTTAGGGGTCCTAGTACACCTTATCACATGTTAGGACCCCTAGAAAGTCACCATGACCCCTTTTGATACATTGGAATGCTCAAGTGTGACTTAAGGGGTCCTAGCACCCCTTTAGACAAACTTGACCATTCCAATGTGTCAAAAGGGGTCAGGGGAACTCCTTAGGGGTCCTAGTATTCCTTATCATGTGTTAGGACCCCTAGGAAGTTCTGATGACCACTTTTGACACATTGGAATGCTCAAGTGTGTCTTAAGGTGTCCTACGACCTCTTCGGACATACTTGAGTGTTCCAATGTGTCAAAAGCAGTAATGGAGACTCTCTAGGGGTCCTAGTATACCTTATCATGTGTTAGGACCCTTAGGGAGTCCCCATGACCCCTTTTGACACATTGGAATGCTCAAGTGTGTCCGAAGGGGTCCTAGGACCCCTTAAGACACACTTGAGCATTCCATTGTGTCAAAAGGGGTCATGGGGACTTCTTAGCGGTCCTAACGGGTGATAAGGATTACTAGGACCCCTAGGGTTTCCCCATGACCACTTTTGATAGTTTGGAAGGCTCAAGTGTGTCTGAAGGGGTCCTAAAACCCATTAAGACACACTTGAGCATTCCAATATGTCAAAAGGGGTCATGGGGACTCCTTAGGGGACCTAACGCAAGATAAGGCATACTAGGACCCCAAGGGCATCCCCATGACCTCTTTTGAGATATTAGAATGCTCAAGTGTGTCTTAAGGGGTTTTAGGACACCTTCGGACACACTTGAGAATTTCAAAGTGTCAAAAGGGGTCATGGGGAAACCCTAAGGGTCCTAGTATGCCTTATCACCCATTAGGAACCCTAGGAAGTTCCCATGACCCCTTTTCAAACATTGGAATGCTCAAGTGTGTCTTAAGGGGTCCTAGGACCCCTTCAGACACACTTGAGCATTCCAATGTGTCAAAAGGGGTCATGGGGACTCCTTAAGGGTCCTAACACATGATAAGGCTTACTAGGACCCCTAGGGAGTCCCCATAACTCTTTTTGACACATTGGAATGCTCAAGTGCATCTTAAGGGGTCTTAGGACCCCTTCGGACACACTTGAGTGTTCCAAAATGTCAAAAGGGGTTATGGGGACTCCCTAGGGGTCCTAGTATGCCTTATCACGTGTTAGGACCCCTAGGAAGTCCCCATGACCCCTTTTGACACATTGGAATGCTCAAGTGTGTCTTAAGGGGTCATAAGACCCCTTCGGACACACTTGAGCATTCCAATGTGTCAAAAGGGGTCATGGGGACTCCCTAGGGATCCTGACACATGATAAGGCATAATAGCACTTGTAGGGAGTCCCCATGACCCTTTTTGACATTTTGGAACACTCAAGTGTGTTCGAAGGTGTCTTAAGACCCCTTAAGATGCACTTAAGCATTCTAATGTGTCAAAAGGAGTCATGGGGACTCCCTAGGGGTCCTAGTAAGCTTGATCATGTGTTAGGACCTTTAGAGAGTCCCCATGACCCCTTTTGACACATTGGAATTCTCAAGTGTGTCTGAAAGGGGTCCTAGGACCCCTTAAGACACACTTGAGCATTAGAATGTGTGAAAAGGGGTCATGGGGACTCCCTAGGGGGCCTAGTAAGCCTTATCATGTGTTAGCACCCCTAGGGAGTCCCCATGACCCCTCTTGACACTTTGGAACACTCAAGTGTGTCTGAAGGGGTCCTAAGAACCCTTAAGACACACTTTAGCCTTCCAATGTGTCAAAAGGGGTCATGGGGACTCCCTAGGGGTCCTAGTATGCCTTATCATGTGTTAGGACCCCTAAGAAGTCCCCATGACCCCTTTTGACACTTTGGAATGCTCAAGTGTGTCCGAAGGGGTCCTAAAACCCCTTAAGACACACTTGAGCATTCCAATGTGTCAAAAGGGGTAATGGGGAATCCCTAGGGGTCCTAGTATGCCTTATCATGCATTAGGACCCCTCGGGAGTCCCCATGAAACCTTTTGACACATTGGAATGCTCAAGTGTGTCTAAAGGGCTCCTAAGACCCATTAAGACACACTTGAGCATTCCATTGTGTCAAAAGGGGTCATGGGGACTCTCTAGGTGTCCTAGTATGCCGTATCACATATTAGGACCCCTAGTGAGTCCCCATGACCCCTTTTGACACATTGGAATGCTCAAGTGTGTCTTAAGTGGTCCTACAACCCCATAAGACACACTTAAGGGTTCCAATGTGTCAAAAGGGGTCACAAGGACTCCCTAGGGGTCCTAGTATGCCTTGTCACACGTTAGGACCCTGAGGGAGTCCCTAGGACCCCTTTTGACACATTGGAATGCTCAAGAGTGTCCGAAGGGATCGTAGGACACCTTAAGACACACTTGAGCATTCCAATAAGTCAAAAGGCATCATTGGGACTTCCTAGGTGTCCTATCATGTGATAAGGCATACTAGGACCCCTAGGGAGTCCTCCTGACCCCTTTTGACACATTAGAATGCTGAAGTGTGTTTGAAGGGGTCTTAGGACCCCTTAAGACACACTTGAGCATTCCAATGGGTCAAAAGGGGTCATGGGGACTTCCTAGGGGTCCTAACATGGGATAAGGCATACTAGGACCCCGAGGGAGTCCCCATGACCCCTTTCAACAAATTGGAATGCTCAAGTGTGTCTTAAGGGGTCTTAGGACCCCTTAAGACACACTTGAGAATTCCAATTTGTGAAAAGGGGTCATGGGGATTCCCTAGGGGCCATAACATGTGATATTGCATACTAGGACCCCTACAGAGTCCTCATGACCCCTTTTGACACATTGGAACTTTCAAGTCTATCCAAAGGGGTTGTAGGACCCCTTAAGACACACTTGAGCATTCCAATGTGTCAAAAGGGGTCATCAGAACTTCCTAGGGGTCCTAACTCGTGATAAGGCATCCTACGAACCTAAGGGAGTCCCCATGACCCCATTTGACACATTGGAACACTCAAGTGTGTCCTAAGGGGTCGTAGGACTACTTAAGACACACTTGAGTGTTCCAATGTGTCAAAAGGGGTCATGGGGACTCCCTTGGAGTCCTAGTACACCTTATCATGCATTAGGACCCCTAGGGAGTCCCAATGACCCCTTTTGACACATTGGAATCCTCAAGTGTGTTTTAAGGCATCACAAGACCCTTTCAAACACACTTGAGCATTCCAATGTGTCAAAAGGGGTCATGGGGTCTCCCTAGGGGTCCTAAAGCATGATAAGACGTACTAGGACCCCAAGGGAGTCCCCATGACCCCTTTTGACACATTGGAACACTCAACTGCATCTTAAGGGGTCGTCAAACTCCTTAAGACACACTTGAACATTTCAATATGTCAAAAGGGGTCATGGGGACTCCATTGGGGTCGTAGTACACCTTATCACATGTTAGGACACTAATGGAGTCTCCATGACCCCTTTTGACACATTAGAATGCTCAAGTGTGTCCAAAGAGATCCCAATGTGTCAAAATGGGTAATGGGGACTCCCTTGGGGTCTGAGTACACCTTATCATGCATTACACCCCCTAGGGTTTCCCCATGACCCCTTTTGACATATTGAAATTCTCAAGTGTGTCTTAAGGGGTCATAGGGACTCCCTAAGGGTCCTAACGCATGAAAAGGGGTACTGGGACCCCTCGGGAGTCCCCATTGTATGTGACTAAATGTGACCTCTAAATCAGGCACAACACAACATGGTCATTATTCACTTGATAGAATTCGGGAGAGAGTATGAAGAACTCAATCCAAATTCCATGGTGAGGCGACCTGTTGCCTCCTATGTGAATGGGGTGTTTGAATACTCTCAAAACAAGAGCCAACAGCCGGGAGACCAATTCAACAATGGAGGATTTGAAAACAAATATGAGCAAAATGAAACTAAGCTAAGAATGAATGCAATTAATCTAGAAAACTTTGAAAGAAATATGAAATGCAGATTTTTAGTTGATTTTGAAATAAAGATGATATTAGACTAAGAAAAAGTAAGCAAATTTAATCTAAATGTGAAATGAAATTACACTAATATGAGAAATTAAACTAGATAATGTAATAAAAGAGCTTTGAAAATAATGAGATATGAGACTCAAAAATGCTATAGTAAGGATGCTCTCAAAAATTGCTCTCTTGAATGAGAAAAAGAGGCCAAATAAATAGAAGAGCCAAGAGGAGGAGGAAGAGTTTCTTGATTCGAAACTCCTGACCCTTCATATCCCTTTTGGGACAAATAAGCATGAATTACTTTATTAAAAGAATGGAAAATGCCACATGAGGGCCTTTCGAATATCTCAAATTATTAATTCAAGAAAAGGTGTCCATTCAATTAACAAGCAATTAATTAATTCCTTTTTATGTGTATTAGCCAAAGGGGGTGGTTTGATTTAATTTAATTTAAAGCACATAGGACTTTACAATTAAATTAATGTATCATAGAGATAATTTAGCTAATAAAGTCAAAGAGACTTAGGAATTAATTTTAGTGTTTGATTATTGCAAATTAGGGTTTTTGCAACTGACATCAAGTCAAGTTAAGTCAGATATGAGGGAGAAAATTGCCTAGGGAACTAGGACTTTGGTGATGTAAAATCGAGATAATGCACCAAAATTGATGAAATTAAATAGGTGCCAATTTTGGGGTATTACATTTTCCCCTCTTTAAATTGATGTGCGAACAGCGCGTTGATTCAAAGAATAGTCTAAAGTGACAGATGATGAGAATTTTTGAAGTCTAAGTTAGATTGCAAAGACAACGGTCTTAGAAGAGAACCGGAATCGGGGTTAGATTGCCCCAATACCAATTGATGAAGATGCAGATTTAGGAATATCTCCGAATCAGGGTTAGATTGCCCCAATACGAAGCTTAGTTCTCTGAGACCCTGGTTAGATTTCCCAGATAATGGTCTAAAAGAGATTTCAAGAGTCATCTCTAGAACGAAGCTTGACTCCCAGGAATCAGGGTTAGATTGCCCCAATACCCAAAAGATTTCAAGAACCATCTCCAGAACGAAGAGTGATCCTTGAGGATCTGAGTTAGATTGCTTAGATACCTAAGAGATAGATGATAAGATAACAAGATGCGAGGCACCAAGATGCCCCTAGCGATGAGAACTGATGATTCAAATCAGACTGATTCAAGAATAGATTCGACAAGATTCAAATGATGTAATCATCCTGCCCCCTCGGGAGCAAAATTGAAAGATGACATGTCAGAAG
The DNA here is from genome assembly GCA_027943335.1 of Chamaecyparis obtusa. Lineage (NCBI taxonomy): Eukaryota > Viridiplantae > Streptophyta > Pinopsida > Cupressales > Cupressaceae > Chamaecyparis > Chamaecyparis obtusa. The sequence goes on along the minus strand of BSBK01000511.1, from coordinate 336,886 downwards.
GATGATAAACAACAAGAGATTGCAGAGAAAAGTAATTAGACTAGATTCACGAAGCTACAGAAGTGAATCAAAGCAAAGTAGAGGTCCTATTGACCAAGTTTGACCATAGTTGACTAAATTTTGACTAGGGTTGACTTGATGAAAAGAAGAAAAGATTTGAGAACATGATGCAAAGATGAGGATCAGGCAGGAAAATGACACCAAAAGGCTGACTGCACAAGCATTCGATCCAGAAGGAGTCTAATATTTAAAACATGATTTTGAGCTATCTAGAGATGTCAGATTTTGATTTCGATCCCAAAAAAGGATGCAGCCAAGATGAGACTGGGACAAAAGATGAGAACCTTTGATGAGTAGATCCAAAAGAAAGCAATCAAGAGAGCAACAAGAAAGCACTCCAAATGCAAGCCTAGAATGAAAGATGCAAATCTAAATGCAGGCCTAGGATGAACAAATGCAATCCTCTGGACTCGGCTGTTGGACTCATCGTATTTATCATCATTGAGTTCGTTTAAGCATGGGACAATCGCAAGATGCCATACAATTCTCCCCAACATGAGAATATGAATATGACATAAGGCTTAAATTTTTTGGAATGAGGTGTAAGCATTAAGGCACAAGAAGCCAGAATGACCTGAACACCTATTCCTTTTAATTTAGCAAGTTAACATAAGCATTAAAGCACATTTGCTAGCATGACCTGAATGTCTCTTGCGAACAAACACACCAAACACGCAGGAGTTCCTTCTTTTGCCAAAGATTTCTCACAGTGACCCTTATGTTCACTTAACAGGACGAGCGTTTACAATTTCATCAGTAGCAGAAAGAAGTCACTCAAAAGACAAGGAGAAGAACCAACCTCACCAAAGCATCCATATAAAAGGAGTCGAGGTACGCATGGCCATCCAATACGACATAGAGGCTCTTACAGATGGACACCCCTCTTAAATGAATTCTTTGGATTGTTGGAACTAAACCAACAAACAGAAAGCAAAAAAAGCAAAGCAAACAAACAAGCACTCAAAGAAAACAAAGCTCAACATGTCTCAAAGGAACACACATTTAGTTTTAGTTTCAATTTAAGTTCGTGTTCAAGCGGATTGAAGACAATTCAAAAAGATAACGTTCGAAGTCTCAATGAGATAATGACAGTAGGCAGACGTAGTGAGAATCACCAGTGATTGATAGAAGGGAGAAATCCTGAAGAAGAGAGATTGAACGAAAGCTAGGTATCTGTAGGCAGGCATAGTGAGAACCACTGGCGACCAATGCTCAAAAGAGTTTCCAAAAGTGATAGGACAATGCCCCCTAGACCAGGCAGGTGCCCCCAAGTGTGAACTAGTTCCAATCCATGAAGAGTCGAGGAAAACTCAAAGACAAGCGCATGAGCTAGCAAACCAAAGCAGGAAACAAACTAAAGCAGGAAAGAAGGAAAACAAACTAAAGCAGGAAAGCAGGAAAACAAACTAAAGCAGGAAAGGAAGGAAACTAAAGCAGGAAACTAAGAGCCAAGCGACGCTGAGATGAGATGTTACTTCAGGAAAACAAGAGGCGCCTGTTTACCAGGTTTTCACCATCTTGGCAGAGATTCTATTTTTGCTACCATGACACCTGTTTACCAGGTTTTCATCAATGGCACATTTTTCTCTTTTTCAATTTTTTTGTACTTTTCTCTTTTTTTTGATTATTTTTTGTATTTTTTTTATCTTTTGATTTTTTTGTATTTTTTATCTTTTCATTTTTTTTTGTTTGTTTTCAAATTTTCTATTTTTTTTGGTATTATCAAGGCACCTGTTTACCAGGTTTTCACTAGGATAATAGATACATCAAAGTGCCTGTTTGCCAGGTTTTCACTAAGATGATCACTTTTTCAGGACATTTTGCAATTTTTAGGATTTTTTGCAATATATCAATTTTTGAGATTTTTTCAGGATCAATAAGTATGTACGTGAGCACATAGAGAATGTCAGCTATAGAACTTCTTTAGATGAAGAGCGTTGATGGGCTCTTTGAGTTTCTCTCCTTCAGTGGTGATCTTTGGAAACACAATCATTTGTAGTAGTAGCCAGCTGAGAAGTTACAGAATCAGAACCAGATGTTGTAGCAGTAATAGGAGATCCAACCAGTAGTGTCCAATAGTTAAGAGATCCATAGTCAAGGAAAGATCACTTAAGTGAGACCCACAAATATCCTCATGGACACACCTTAACTCTTCGTCAGATTTCCCATGCTCTAAATGCTTAGGAGGAGTACATTCTGGATTTCTCTTAATCATGTCATTAGCAATGAGGAGATGCTGATATGCACTTTGGGAAAAGGCAAGATGGAGTGAAGAGGGTAAACTATGAGAGGCAAGGGTGATGGAATGGAGGGAAGCATGAGAATTTTGGAAGCTCGAATGACAACTTTGATTTTTTCTTTCTTTGGAATCCACATAGCTTTTGAATTTTTTCTTCTTTACTTTGAGGTGCTTTTGATGACAATGCCTATAGAATGGATTTTGAGATCCATTTTTTATTTTATTTTCTGGCTTTTGATTGTCTTCTTCTTTTTGAGGACCTTTGCGGTCTTTTGAACACCTTTGTTTCTTTCCTTTCTTCATAGTCACACGTCGATTAGATGGGACATGGTGACCTTGAGATATAAGTGGATTCTCATTATTTTTATTTTTATGTTGCACATCCAAGTTACTTCCAAAAGACTCAGGAATTGTGCATGAAAGAGGCTTATATGACTGGTTTAGGTGGAGAGGTGGAAATGGAAGTGGACGTGCCACTTTTTTGGGAGATGAAGGGGGAAGAAAAGTCAATGGGATGGGCTCAAGTGCAAATATATCAATATCATCCTCATCATTCATGAATGCATCAGGTAGATCAAGAAAGTAATCTTCCATTGAGCATTGTTGATTGTGAGTCATCTTAGAAGAGTCAAATAAGTTTGGAGAAATATTATGTGAGCCTAACCAAGATGGTCTATTCCAAGAGTTAGGTCCCCTTTCAGGTGGTAAGAGTGCACGAATAGGAACCATTTCAATTTTGGATCTTCCAATATTCCATGAAGTTGTAAAAGAATGGGGTCTTAGATACCCATGATTTGTTGGAGCAGTAGGAGTATAGCTTGGGGTAGATGGCCTAGGAGCCATAGGAATGATCTCCACAGGAGGGTGGAAAGGATCGTCATCAATAGCTTGATCTGGAGGATCATAACTTTCTCCTCTTTCTGAGTTGTTAAGACTAGCATATAAGTGTGTAGCATCAACTGGTATTTCTATAGTAGCATCTGATATGGAGTTCCATTCAGCTAGAGACATAGTCAGAGGTAGACTTTCTTCATTGTTGTCATCTAATATAGGAAGTGTTTCTTTAATAGTAGGATCTTGTTCAGTAGTAGAAGTAGCAGAGTAATCTGAAATAGGCATACCTTGAGGCATACCCAAGAGGAGGGAAGCATCCAACAGTTGCTCCCAATCAGTATGTGTGCCATTGGAGTCGGCAGTAGTAGGATTTTGTTCAACAGTAGAAGTGGTAGAACAATCTAGAATAGGCATACCTTGAGGCATACCAAAGATAAGGGAAGCGTCCAACAGTTGTTCCCAATCAGTATGTGTGCCATTAGAGGCAACGACATATTCAGTAGTAGCTGCAGTAGTAGAAATCTGTTCAGTAGAGTGTATAAAATCCTCCTGGTGAGGACTAAGATCATGTTCTTGAAGCACTTGACAAGGTAGATAAGACTCTTTCTGGTAGTCTGAATTAGAATTTTGAACATTCAAAGATCTTTCATGTGTCATAGGCTGAATCTGTGTTTCTTCATCATCTAAATCTACATGTGAGTGCAAGCTGCAGCTAGGTTGGTCAAGTTCATAGCTCTAATAGCCAATACCAAATCTGTCTTCAGAAGGTTCCTCATAGGAATGTGGAGATGGAGGGAGAGCTGTCAATGTCAACATGGACTCAAACTGATATTCCCCCATGCCAATATCTTTGATCTTCAAGGTCTTTTCTATTTCTTTTAGCTTGGCATCATAGAACTCAGTGGATTCTCTATTGGTGGGAACAAAACTATCTGTCACTTTGGTAAGCATCTTAGCAGAGCAAGTATTTTGGCTAGCACTATTGTCAATGAGGACGCGAGGGATACTCTTGGGGCCTATCATAACTTCAGTGTGCAGGAGAGGATTATGCGGGTGGCTCAGCAAGTGATCGTCTTCTTCAGGGAAGGATAAATAATGAGGTGAGGTCAAATGACCCACCATAGATTGAAACTGGTTGAGATTGAGATCTTTAGGGACATTTTCCTTAGTGAGGGCTTTATCCATAGATAGTTTTGGTCTAGATGTCAAAGGTTTGGGACCTTTGAGAAAAATCTTTGCATGAGATCGAAGGATAACATTCGCACAAGCTGGAGATTTTGTGTAGTTATAAGAGGGAGGTGTAGGGCCTCGCAAGACAAAGGGAGTTTTGGGTTTAGGAGTATCCACGGTGGGTGCCAAAATGTATGTGACTGAATGTGACCTCTAAATTAGGCACAACACAACATGGTCATTATTCACTTGATAGAATTCGGGAGAGAGTATGAAGAACTCAATCCAAATTCCATGGTGAGGTGACCTATTGCCTCCTATGTGAATGGGGTGTTTGAATACTCTCAAAATGAGAGCCAACAGCCGGGAGACCAATTCAACAATGGAGGATTTGAAAGCAAATATGAGAAAAATGAAACTAAGCTAAGAATGAATGCAATTAATCTAGAAAACTTTGAAAGAAATATGAAATGCAGATTTTTAGTTGATTTTGAAATAAAGATGATATTAGACTAAGAAAAAGTAAGCAAATTTAATCTAAATGTGAAATGCAATTACACTAATATGAGAAATTAAACTAGATAATGTAATAAAAGAGCTTTGAAAATAATGAGATATGAGACTAAAAAATGCTATAGTAAGGATGCTCTCAAAAATTGCTCTCTTGAATGAGAAAAAGAGGCCAAATAAATAGAAGAGCCAAGAGGAGGAGGAAGAGTTTCTTGATTCGAAACTCCTGACCCTTCATATCCCTTTTGGGACAAATAAGCATGAATTACTTTATTAAAAGAATGGAAAATGCCACATGAGGACCTTTTGAATATCTCAAATTATTAATTTAAGAAAAGGTGTCCATTCAATTAACAAGCAATTAATTAATTCCTTTTTATGTGTATTAGCCAAAGGGGGTGGTTTGATTTAATTTAATTTAAAGCACATAGGACTTTACAATTAAATTAATGTATCATAGAGATAATTTAGCTAATAAAGTCAAAGAGACTTAGGAATTAATTTTAGTGTTTGATTACTGCAAATTAGGGTTTTTGCAACTGACATCAAGTCAAGTTAAGTCAGATATGAGGGAGAAAATTACCTAGGGAACTAGGACTTTGGTGATGTAAAATCGAGATAATGCACCAAAATTGATGACATTAAATAGGTGCCAATTTTGGGGTATTACACCCATGACCCCTTTTGACACATTGGAATGCTCAAGTGTGTCTTAAGGGGTCCTACAACCCCTTAAGACACACTTGAGCATTCCAATGTGTGAAAAAGGGTCATGGGGACTCCCTTGGGGTTTTACTACGTGTTATCACGTATTAAGACCCCTAGCAAGTCATGATGACCCCTTTTGACACATTGGAATGGTCAAGTGTGTTTTAAGGGGTCCTACGACCCCTTCAGAGACACTTGAGCATTCCAATGGGTCAAAAAGGGTCATGGGGACTCCCTAGGGGTCCCAGTACACCTTACCACATGTTAGGACCCCTAGGGAGTCCGCATGATGCCTTTTGACACATTAGAACACTCAAGTGTGTCTTAAGGGGTTGTACAACCCCTTAAGACACACTTGACCATTCTAATATGTCAAAATAGGTCATGGGGACTCCCTAGGGGTCCGAGTATGCCTTATCATGTGTTAGGACCCCTAGGGAGTCCCCATGACCCTTTTTGACATATTCAAATGCTCAAGTGTGTCCGGAGGGGTCTTATGACCGCTTAAGAAACACTTGAGCATTTAAATGTGTCAAAAGGGGTCATGGGGACTCCCTAGGGGTCCTAATGTGTGCTAAAGCATACTATGACCCCAAGGGAGTCCCCATGACCTCTTTTGAGACATTGGGACATCTTCAGACACACTTGAGTGTTCCAATGTGTCAAAAGGGGTCATGGGGACTCTTGAGCCTTCCTAACCCATGATAAGGTGTACTAGGACCCAAGGGAGTCCCCATGACCCCTTTTGACACATTGAAACACTCAAGTCTATCTTAAGAGGTCCTATGACCCCTTAAGACACACTTAAGCATTCCAATATGTCAAAAGGGGTCATGGGGACTCCCTAGGGGTCCTAGTATGCCTTATCACATGTTAGGGCCCCTAGGGAGTCCCCATGACCCCTTTTGACATATTGGAATGCTCAAGTGTGTTTGAAGGTGTCCTAGGACACCTTAAAATAGACTTGAGCATTCCAAAGTGTCAAAAGGGGTCATGGGGACTTCCTAGGGGTCCTAACGCATGATAAGGCATACTAGGACCCCTAGGGAGTCCCGATGACCACTTTTGACACATTGGAAGCCTCCAGTGTGTCTTAAGGGGTCTTAAGACCCCTTCAGACACACTTGAGTGTTTGAAAGTTTCAAAAGAGCTCATGGGGACCACCTAGGGGTCCTAATTTGTGAAAAAGCTTACTAGGACCCCTAGGGAGTCGCCATGACCTCTTTTGACACATTGGTATGCTCAAGTGTGTTTTAAGGGGTCCTAGGATACCTTCAGACACACTTGAGAATTCCAATATGTTGAAAGGGCTCATGGGGACTTCGTAGGGGTCTTAATACATGATAAGGAATACTAGGACCCCTAGGGAGACCCCATGACCCCTTTTGACACTTTGGAACACTCAAGTGTGTCCAAAGGGGTCGTAGGACACCTTAAGACACACTTGAGCATTCCAATGTGTCAAAAGGGGTCATCTGGACTTCGTAGGGGTCCTAACAGATGATAAGGCATACTAGGACCCCTAGGGAGTCCCCCTGACCCCTTTTGACACATTGGAATGCTCAAGTGTGTCTTAAGGGGTCATAAGACCGCTTCAGATGCACTTGAGCATTCTAATATGTCAAAATGGGTCATGGGGACTCCCTAGGGGTTGTAATGCATAATAAGGTGTACTAGAACCCCTAGGGAGTCTCCATGACCCCTTTTGACACATTGGAATGCTCAAGGGTGTCTTAAGGGGTTATAGGACCCCTTAAGACACACTTGAGCATTCCAATGTGTGAAAAGGGGTCATGGAGACTTCCTAGGCATCTTAACATGTGATAAGGCATACTAGGACCCTTAGGGAGTCCCCATGAGTCCGTTTGACACATTGGAATGCTCAAATGTGTCTTAAGGGATCCTAAGACCCCTTAAGACACACTTGAGCATTCCAATATGTCAAAAGGGGTCATGTGGATTCCCTAGGGGTCCTAACATGTGATTAGGCATACTAGGACCCCTAGGGTGTCTCCCCGACCCCTTTTGACACATTGGAAAGCTCAAGTGTGTCCAAAGGGGTCATAGGACCCCTTAAGATACACTTTAGCATTCCAATGTGTTAAAAGGGGTCATTGGGACTTCTTATGGGTCCTAATGTGTGATAAGGCATACTAGGACATCAAGGGAGTCCCCATGACCCCTTAATACACACTTGAGCATTCGAATATATCAAAAGGGGTCATGGGGAATCCCCAGGGGTCATAACATGTGATAAGCTATACTTGGACACCAAGGGAGTCCTAATGACCCCTTTTGACACATTGGGACCCCTTTGGACACACTTGAGCATTCAAATGTGTCAAAAGGGGTCATGGAGACTCTCTAGGTGTCCTAATGTGTGATAAGGCATACTAGGACACCAAGGGAGTCCCAATGACCTGTTTTGACACATTTGAATGCTCAAGTGTGTCTTACAATATCCTACGACCCCTTAAGACACATTTGAGCATTCCAATGTGTCAAAAGGGGTCATGGGGACTCCCTAGGGGTCCTAGTATGCCTCATCATGCATTACAACCTGTAGGGAGTCCCCATGACCCATTTTGACACATTAGAATGCTCAAGTGTGTCTGAAGGGGTCTTATGACCCCTTAAGACACACTTGAGCATTCCAATGTGTCAAAAGGGGTCATGGGGACTCCCTAGGGGTCCTAAAGCATGATAAGGCATACTAGGACCCCAAGGGAGTCCCCATGACCCCTTAAGATACACTTGAGCATTCCAATATGTCAAAAGGGGTCATGGGGACTTCCTAGGGGTCCTAACGGGTGACAAGGAATACTAGGACACCAAGGGTTTCCCCATGACCCCTTTTGACACTCTGGAACACTCAAGTGTGTCCGAAGGGGTCCTAACACCCCTTAAGACACACTTGAGTGTTCCAATGTATCAAACAGGGTCATGGGGACTCCCTAGGGGTCCTAGTACACCTTATGATGTGTTAGGACACCTAGGAAGTCCCCCTGACTCCTTTTGACACATTAGAACACTCATGTGTGTCTTAAGGTGTCTTAGGACTGCTTAAAAAAAACTTGAGCATTAGAATGTGTCAAAAGGTGTCATGGGGACTCCCCAATGGGCCTAGTAAGCCTTATCACATGTTACGAACCTTAGGGAGTCCCCATGACCCCTTTTGACACTTTGGAACACTCAAGTGTGTCTGAAGGGGTCCTAATACCCCTTAAGACACACTTGAGCCTTCCAATGTGTCAAAAGGGGTCATGGGGACTCCCTAGGGGTCCTAGTATGCTTTCTCATACGTTAGGACCCCTAGAAAGTCCCCATGACCCCTTTTGACACTTTGGAATGCTCAAAAGTGTCCGAAGGGGTCCTAAAACCCCTTAAAACACACTTGAGCATTCCAATGTGTCGAATGGGGTCATGGCAAATCCCTAGGGGTCATAGTATGCCTTATCATGCATTAGGACCCTTAGGGAGTCCCCATGACCCCTTTTGACACATTGGAATGCTCAAGTGCATCCGAAGGGCTCATAAGACCCGCTAAGAAACACTTGAGCATTCCAATATGTCGAAAGTGGTCATGGGGACTCCCTAGGGGTCCTAGTACAATGTATCACATGTTAGGACCCTAGGGAGTCCCCACGACCCCTTTTGACACATTGGAATGCTCAAGTGTGTCTTAAGGGGTCCTACGACACCTTAAGACACACTTGAGTGTTCCAATGTGTCAAAAGGGGTCACGGGGACTCCCTAGGGGTCTTAGTACACCTTGTCACAAGTTAAGACCCTGAGGGAGTCCCCATGACCCCTTTTGTCACATTGGAAAGCTCAAGTGTGTCTAAAGGGGTCCTAGGACCCCTTAAGACACACTTGAGCATTCTAATGTGTCAAAAGGGGTCATGGGGATTTCCTAAGAGTCCTAACACATGATAAGGCATACTAGGACCCATAGGGAGTACCCATGACCCCTTTTGGCACATTGGAATGCTGAAGTACATCTTAAGGGGTCCTAAGACCCCTTAAGACACACTTGAGTATTCTAATGTGTCAAAAGGGGTCATGTGGACTCCCTAGGCATCCTAACGTGTGATAAGGCATACTATGACCCCTAGGGAGTTCCCATGACCCATTTTGGGACATTGAAAGGTTCAAATGTGTTTGAAGGGGTCGTAGCACCCCTTAAGAGACACTTGAGCATTCCAATGTGTCAAAAGGGTTCATTAGAACTTTTTAGGGGTCCTAACCCATGATAAGGTGTCTTAGGAACCCAAGGCAGTCCCCATGACCCCTTTGAACACATTAGAACACTCAAGTGTGTCCTAAGGTTTCATAGGACCCCTTAATACACACTTGAGCATTCCAATGGGTCAAAAGGGGTCATGGGGACTCCCTTGGGGTCCTAGTACACCTTATCATGTGTTAGGACCCCTAGGGAGTCCCCATGACCCCTTTTGACACATTGGAATGCTCAAATGTGTCTTAAGGTGTCATAAGATCCCTTCAGACACACTTGAGCATTTGAATGTGTCAAAAGGGGTCATGGGGACTCCCTAGGGGTCCTAAAGCATGATAAGGCATATTAGGACCCGAAGGGAGTCCCCATGACAACTTTTGACACATTGAAATGCTCAACTATGTCTTAAGGGGTCATCGAACCCCTTAAGACACACTTGAGCATTTTAATGTCTCAAAAGGGATTATGGGGACTCCCTTGGGGTCCTAGTATGCCTTATTACATGTTAGGACACTTAAGGAGTGCCCATGACCCCTTTTGACACATTGGAATACTAAAGTATGTCTGAAGGGGTCCCAATGTGTCAAAATAGGTCATGGGAACTCCCTTGGGTTCCGAGTACACCTTATCACATGTTAGGACCCCTAGGGAGGTCCCATGACCCCCTTTGACACATTAGAATGATCAAGTGTGTCTTAAGGGGTCACAAGACCCCTTCGAATGCACTTGAGAATTCTAATGTGTCAAAAGGAGTCATGGGGACTCCCTAGGGGTCCTAACGCATGAAAAGTCATACTAGGAACCCTAGGGAGTCCCCATGACCCCTTTTGACACATTGGAATTCTCAAGTGTGACTTAATGGGTCCTATAACACCTTAGGACACACTTGAGCATTCCAATGTGTCAAAAGTAGTCATGAGGACTCCCTTGCGGTCCTACTATGCTTTATCACATGTTAGGACCCCTAGGAAGTCATGATGACCCCTTTTGACACATTGAAATGGTCAAGTGTGTTTTAAGGGGTCCTAAGACCCCTCTGGACACACTTGAGCATTCCAATGTGTCAAAAGGGGTCATGGGGACTCCCTAGGGGTACTAGTATGCCTCATCACGTGTTAGGACCCTTAGGGAGTTTACATGACCCCATTTGACACAATGGAACACTCAAGTGTGTCTAAGGGGTCTTAGGACCCCTTAACGCACACTTGAGCATTCAAATGTGTCAAAAGGGGTCATTGGGACTCGCTAGGGGTCCTAGTATGCCTTATCATTCGTTAGGACCCCTAGGAAGTCCCCGTGACCCTATTTGACACATTGGAATGTTCAAGTGTGTTGTAAGGGGTCCTAGGACCCCTTTGAACACACTTGAGTGTTCTAATGTCTCAGAAGGGGTCATTGGGACACCCTAGGGATGCTAACACATGATAAGGCATACTAGGATGCCAATGGAGTCCCCATGACCCCTTTTGACACATTGGAATGCTCAAGTATGTCTTAAGGGGTCCTATCACCCCTTAAGACACACTTGTCCATTCTAATGTGTCAAAAGGGGTCATGGGGACTCCCTAGGGGTCCTAGTATTCCCTATCATGCATTATGACCCATAGGGAGTTTCCATGACCGCTTTTGACAAATTAGAATGCTCAAGTGTGTCCGAAGGTGTCTTATGACCCCTTAAGAAACACTTGAGCATTCCAATGTGTCAAAAGGAGTCACGGGGACTCCCTAGGGGTCCTAATGTGTGATAAGGTGTACTAGGACCCCAAGGGAATCCCCATGACCTCTTTTGACACATTGGGACCTTTTCAAACACACTCGAGCATTCTAATATGTCAAAAGGGGCCATGGGGACTCTTGAGAGGTCCTAACGCATGATAAGGCATACTAGGACACCAAGGGAGTCCCCATGACCCTTTTGACACATTAGAACACTCAAGTCTATCTTAAGGGGTCCTACGACCCCATCAGACACACTTGAGCATTCCAATGTGTCAAAAGGGGTCATTGGGACTCCCTAGGGGTTCCAATATGCCTTATCACACGTTAGGACCCCTAGGGAGTCCCCATGACCCCTTTTAACATATTGGAATGCTCAAGTGTGTTTGAAGGTGTCCTAGGACCCCTTAAAACACACTTGAGCATTCCAAAGTGTCAAAAGGGGTCATGGGGACTTCCTAGGGGTCCTAACACATGATAAGGCATACTAGGACCCCTAAGGAGTCAAAATGACCCCTTTTGACACATTGGAAGCCTCAAGTGTGTCTTAAGGGGTCTTATGACCCTTTCAGACACACTTGAGTGTTGCAAAGTATCAAAAGAGCTCATGGGGACTACCTAGGGGTCTTAACGCATGATAAGGCTTACTAGGACCCCTAGGGAGTCCCCATGACCCCTTTTGACACATTGGTATGCTCAAGTGTGTTTTAAGGGGTCCTAGGACACCTTCTGACACAATTGAGCATTCCAATGTGTCAAAATGGGTCATGGGGAATCCCTATGGGTCCTAACGTATGGTAAGATGTACTAGGACCCCTAGGGAGTCCCCATGACCCCTTTTGACACATTGGAATGCTCAAGTGTGTCTTAAGGGGTCGTAAGACCCCTTAAGATACACTTGAGAATTCTAATGTGTCAAAAGGGGTCATGGGGACTTCATAGGGGTCCTAACACATGATAAGGCATACTAGGGCCCCTAGGGAGTCCCCATGACCTATTTTGACACTTTGGAACACTCAAGTGTGTCCGAAGGGGTTGAAGGACACCTTAAGACACAACTGAGCATTCCAATTTGTCAAAAGGGGTCATCTAGACTTCCTAAGGGTCCTAACATGTGATAAGGCATACTAGGACCCCTAGGGAGTCCCCCTGACCCCTTTTGACACATAGGAACACTCAAGTGTGTCTTAAGGGGTCCTAGGACCCCTTAAGATAGACTTGAGCATTCCAATATTTTAAAAGTGGTCACGGGGACATCCTAGGGGTCCTAACGTGTGATAAGGAATATTAGGACCCCTAGGGAGTCCCCATGACCCCATTTGACACATTGGAATGCTCAAGGGTGTCTTAAGGTATCCTAAGACCCCTTAAGAAACACTTGATCATTCCAATGTGTCAAAAGGAGTCATGTGGAATCCCTAAGGGTCCTAATGTGTGATTAGGTATACTAGGACCCCTAGGTAGTCCCCATGACCCCTTTTGACACATTAGAATACTCAAGTGTGTCCGAACAGTTCGTACGAACCCTTAAGACACACTTGAGTATTTCAATGTCTCAAAAGGGGTCATTGGAACTTCCTATGGGTGCTAACACGTGATAATGCATACTAGGACCCCAAGGGAGTCCCCATGACCCCTTTTGACACATTAGAATGCTCAAGTGTGTCTTAAGGGATCCTACGACCCCTTAAGACACACTTGAGCATTTCAATGTGTCAAAAGGGGTCATGGGGACTCCCTAGGGGTCCTAGTATGCCTTATCATGTGTTAGGACCCCTAGGGAGTCCCCATGACCCCTTTTGACACATTAGAATGCTCAAGTGTGTCGTAACAGGTCTTATGACCCCTTAAGAGACACTTGAGCATTCCAATGTGTCAAAAGGGGTCATGGGGAATCCCTAGGAGTCCTAACATGTGATAAGACATACTAGGACCCCAAGGGAGTCTTGATGACCCCTTTTCACACATTTGGACCCCTCCAGACACACTTGAGTATTCCAATGTGTGAAAAGGGGTCATGGGGACTCTCTAGGGGTCCTAATGCATCATAAGGCATACTAGGACCCCAAGGGAGTCCCCATGACCCATTTTGACACATTTGAATGCTCAAGTGTGTCTTCAGGTGTCCTACGGCCCCTTAAGACACAATTAAGCATTCCAATGTGTCAAAAGGGGTGATGGGGACTCCCTTGGGGTCCTAGTACACCTTATCATGTGTTAGGACTCCTAGGGATTCCCCATGACCCCTTTTGACACATTGGAATGCTCAAGTGTGTCTTAAGGGGTCATAAGACCCCTTAAGACACACTTGAGCATTCCAATGTGTCAAAAGGGGTCATGGGGAATCCCTAGGAGTCCTAACACATGATAAGGTGTACTAGGACCCCAAGGGAGTCCTTATGACCCCTTAAGATACACTTGAGCATTCAAATGTGTCAAAAGGGGTCATGGGGACTTCCTAGGGGTCCTAACGGGTGATAAGGCATACTAGGACCCCTAGGGTTTCCCGATGACCCCTTTTGACACTTTGGAACACTCAAATGTGTCTAAAGGGGTCGTAAGACCCCTTAAGCCACACTTGAGTGTTCCAATGTATCAATCAGTGTCATTGGGACTCTCTAGGGGTCATAGTACACCTTATCATGCATTAGGACCCTTAGGAAGTCGCCATGACCCCTTTTGACACATTGGAACACTTAAGTGTGTCTTAAGGAGTCTTAGGAGCTCTTAAGACACACTTGAGCATTCCAATGTGTCAAAAAGGGTCATGGGTACTCCCTAGGGGTCCTAGTACACCTTATCATGCATTAGGACCCCTAAGGAGTCCCCATGAGCACTTTTGACACATTTGAACACTCAAGTGTGTCTTAAGGGGTCCTATGAGCCCTTAAGACACACTTGTGTGTTTGAATGTGTCAAAAGGGGTCACGGTGACTCCCTGGGGGTCCTAGTATGCCTTATCACATGTTAGGACTCCAAGGGATTCCCCATGACCCCTTTTTACACATTGGAATTCTTAAGTGTGTTTGAAGGGGTCGTAGGACCCCTTAAGACACATTTGAGCATTCTAATGTGTCAAAGGGGTCATCAGGACTTCCTAGGGGTCCTAACATATTATAAGGCATACTAGGACCCCTAGGGAGTCCCCGTGACCCCTTTTGACACATTGGAATGCTCAAGTGAGTCTTAAGAGTTCCTAGGACCCCTTAAGACACACTTGAGCATTCCAATGTGTCAAAATGGGTCACGAGGACTCCCTAGGGGTCCTAACACATGATAAGGTGTACTAGGATGCCTAGGGAGTACCTGTGACCTCTTTTGACACAATGGAATAGTCAAGTGTGTCTTAAAGGGTCCTACGACCCCTTCGGACACACTTGAGTGTTTGAATGTGTCAAAAGGGATCATGGGGACTCCCTAGGGGTCCTAGTATGCCTTATCATGCATTAGGACCCCTAGGGAGTCCCCATGACCCCTTTTGACACATTAGAATGCTCAAGTGTGTCTAAAGAGGTCTTATCCCTAGGGGTCCTAATGCGTGATAAGTAGTACTAGGACCCCTATGGAGTCCCCATGACCCCTTTTGACACATTGGAATGCTCAAGTGTGTCTCAAGGGGTCATAGGACCCCTAAAGACACACTTGAGCATTCCAATGTGTCAAAAGGGGTGATGGGTGTATACACGTAAAAATGGTCACCTAGACTATTAGCACCTTTTTCTAAATCATCAATTGCTTATTCTTGATCAAATTCTAGTTCTATCATTTATTCAATTATTTTCTATGGGCTAACCATCTTATCCCAAGTTTTTATTTATTTAAAAGTAGTATTTCCTCCCCTTTTAAATAAATAAAAGCTCCCACTTTTCCTCTTATGCGAAGTTGCACAAATAAAATATTATTCTTATTTTATAAAAAGGGAAGAAACTCTTTTTGTCTCATTTGGACACAAAAGTCAACTCTTATTTTCTCATTGGAGGATATTTGTGCACATGGATTGCTCCTCTTTCAAGCTCCACCCTTGATTAAATCTTTTGCCTCTTAATCTCCATGGTCCATTTCTTCTCATTTCCTATAAAAGGAGAGCTCTCTTCTTCATTCTAGATCTATCTCTTTTATGCTAATGTTATGCTGCAAGTTTTCTAGGTCACTTTGGATCTTTTGGAGATTTGGAGCGTTCTTGGCTTTTTGCATCTACATGTTATCATAGTTTCATTTCTTTCATTGTCATGGCATTCATAGCTTCATACTTAGCTTAGTTTCCTTTATGCTTTAGATTAATTCATCTAGCTTAACTAGGAGGCTTTGTAATACTTGCATCTTTCATTTGCATAGCTTAGCTTGCATTTCCATTTCTAGCATAGCATTGCATTACATTTTCATTCTTGATTCTTGAAGATATTGGCATTCTTGACCTTGTCTTCATTGAATCTCCCATTGCATGGTTTACTAGAAAGGTTATAGGCTAAATAACTCTAGCTGAGAGCATTCTTAAAACCCTTGCACTCCATGCCTAGGGAGCTATGGATCAATTTTTGAGATCTCATTCTTGAGTGTTCTTGAATGTAATGATTCATAGAAGTGTGACACATTTATACAATACAATGGGGACTCCCTAGGGGTCCTAGTATGCCTTATCATGCGTTAGGACCCCTAGGGAGTCCCCATGACCCCTTTTGACACATTGGAATGCTCAAGTGTGTTCAAAGGGATCTTATGACCCCTTCAGACACACTTGAGAATTCCAATGTGACCCCTTCAGACACACTTGAGCATTCCAATGCGTCAAAAGGGGTCATGGGGACTCCCTAGGGGTCCTAACATGTGATAAGGTGTACTAGGACCCCTAGGGAGTCCTTATGACCCCTTTTGACACATTGTAATGCTCAAGTGTGTCTTAAGGGGTCCTAAGACCCCTTAAGACACACATAAGTTTTCCAATGTGTCAAAAGGGGTCACAGGAACTCCCTAGGGGTCCTAGTATGCCTTATCATGCATTAGGACCCCTAGGGAGTCCTCATGACCCCTAGGAAGTCTCTCTCTCCACCTCCAATGAATTATTCTTCAAAGCCTCCATTTTTGCATAGCTAGGGTTTACGATGCCTGTAAAAGGCACATTTAATACAAATATTTAGATGACCACCTTAAAGACCTAAAAGAAATGAGAAAAAAATTTAGGCCAAAAATACATACCACATTTCTGTATGTAGTACTGTAAGCTTCAACAATCCAGTCGGCTTCCTCTGTTAAGGCACGAAGAACTTCATTAATGTATGCTCTAGGAGGAAGATTATAATTTCCATATTTTAATACATTAGTACATATAATACATTAGTGTATATATAATATACATTATATATATATCATATGCATCTTTTATTTATATCTATTATATACATCAATATATGTAAAAGTTAATTTTTTTTCATTTGCTCCCACCATTTTTTCATCAGCCTGAGAATATCGGGTACTCGATATGAAATCAGATACCCAATTTTTGCTAGGTAATATTTGACCAAAATATTCCCTGTCCCCACAAACCAGACATTGGATTTGATACTTTTTTCACGCATTGCAAAAAAAAAAAGTGATTTGGGGCCCATTTTTTATTTTTGTCGACTTGTGGTCTCACCATGGGAAGCAATAGTTGTCGAAAGGCTAAACACAAGAGGAAGTTGACAGATGATGAAATTCAAGCATATAGGGAAAAAGATAAGGAAAATCACCGAAGAAGGACAGAAGATATGTTAAACATTAATCAAGGTGACCCCGTAAATGTAGTTGTAAGTGAAGAGGATGTTCAATTTGAAAATGCAGAGATGGAGATTGAAAATGTAGACTTTGGGAACAAAAATGTTGCACAAGAACCACATGAATGTTATACATCTCCAAATTATATGCAAAATGAAGTCCCTTGCAATAAAGATAATCAATGTTCAAATTCGGGGCTTTCAAGAACACCTAAATGGTTAATTGAAATTGAGGAGAACATTATGAATAATTGGGAAGGAAAGAGGTCACATAGAACCGTTAGGTTGTGGGCTTCAAGACTTTATGATCAATTTTTTTGAAACAAGACATTGGTTGAGCAATGTCAAATTTTTGTGCAATTGTTAAAGATGCAAAACATGAGACCTGTGCTTGTGAAATTGAAGATTCATGTGAACAAGAAAATGGAGAGAAATGCCATTGTTGTGAAGAATCTTTTCAATGCTCTCAATAGTATTGGGAAGACTAGCAAAGGAAAAGACAAGAGAGTTTCTCAGAGGGTTATTACAACCTCCTTAGTAAGTCATCAGTTGAGAAAGGCTCGTTTGATGAGACAAACTTGTGTTGACTTCAATATAGACCGTAAAACTTTGGGTAGAGCACTTGCAAGAAGAGAAAGACTTGATGATCCACTTCAAATTGATACATGGGCTTATGGTGGGAGACTTCCACGTTTCGATAAGAAGCTAACAGATGTTGTCAAGGATGAAATTCAATAATTTTGGGATGCTAACTCAAGAGTGTCACCAAATGTGAAGGATGTCTTGAAGTTGAGAGTTGGCAATGGAGACTGCACTCCACATCCTAAACATTATGTGGAGGTAAGTCAAAAAATGTTGTATAAAAAATTTTGTGAGACACATCCAACATTGAAAATATCACAAAGGTGTTTTGAATCCATGAAACCATTTTATTGTGTACCCCTTAAGATTCGAAATACATGTTGTTGCAAATATCATGTTGACTTTTCAATGCATCATGAATTATTATAGTCCATTCATTCTACTTTGAATACTAATGAAATGCTAGAGGATTTTGGTGCAAGTGGTCTTCCCAAATCATCAAGAGACTTGCTAGATCAATTTTTATGTCATAGAGATGATGGTTGTTTATTTTATAAAAAAGATTGCTTAAATGCCAAGTGCTCAGAATGTGGTGGCTTGTCCAAGTTTAGAACATGTTTTCATGAGGGTTTGGAACACAATTTTGGAAAGACACTCGTCCAAAAAAAGGTATATGAAACAATGAAATATACATTGAAGAGTGGAGGTGAAGGCTCTAGATGTGAGTTAGTTGCAAAAGAATACAATGTTGTTGATTTGATCTCAGATTTCAAGACAAATCTTTTTTACAAGTATGTAGAGCATAGTCACAGGTCTCAATGGTTGGATCAACAATTCAGGACATATAAGGACACTTTCCCCATTGGAACTATTATATCCATTGTAGACTTTGCAGAGAACTATACATTGCAGCCCCAAAATGAGACTCAAGCTCAATATTACAATTCCATTCAGGTTACTATTTTTGTACACATCACATATAGAAATTACCCTGAAAGCACAAAAGATGATCGAAAGATAATCAAAGAGTACCATTTTTATATGAGTGATGATAGGTCTCACTCTCATGAGTTTGTTCAACATAGTTTCCAGAACTATTTTGACTTCTTGCAGGAAAATGGTATTGCTATGCATAGGCATCTCATTTGGTCGGATAATTGCACCGGTCAATTTAAGAATGCCAGAATGTTTTATTGGTTGTGTAGAATGCATGTGGAGAGAGGTGTACCTCATATTTGGAGTTTTTTTGAGTCAGGGCATGGGAAAGGGGAGCATGATAGAGTAGGTGTGTGTGTGAAGAGAGCTCTTGTTAAGGAGCAATTGAGGATTTCAGGTGGTGTACTTCTTGATGCTCATTCTATTGTTGATTGGTGTACTTTAGCATTGTCATAGGGGGGGAATCTTGATTCTACAGTGCATAGATTCTTTTGGTTGGTTGAGGAGGGAACTATAGGAGATAGATTGGATTGTTAAATAGTGAAAGACTCTTCAAAAATGCATTCATTCTGAAGCTCCAATAGTAGTACATGGACCATTTGGACATGAGAGTTGGCTTGTTTTTGCCCCATGTGTTTTTAGTATGATTGGGATCATTGCGAGTGAAGTGAGTGGGTGGATACATGGGTTCCATAGTATCTAAATCCTTTATCTTTGACACTCTCTATAAGAAATGATGACATGGACACTTCAATTAACTATGACCATCTTTCAGATCTTCTGAAGCTAGGAGATGTTTTTGCATTGGTTGCACTGTAGGGGAATGATGAGAGGTTAGATTATTGGTTAGCACGTTGTGTATGAGGTAAATAGAAGCTTGTACAACTGATGACAGATGGTGATGGCTTCACATATCCTATTGGTTTAGTTGTTGTTGCGGGAACATGGCTGTGAACATACATGATTAGAAAGAATGGAGTTCCCGCATTTGAAGACTATGAGAAGCACAAAACTATTCTCATGTATTCACACCTTGTTATAGCAGCAAATGTCAAGCTGTCAAAGCATCAAGGAAGACCAAAGATAAAAGAACTTTGGACTATTACTACTACTGATCATGAAGCACTATTGGCGACCCTGAAGCAAATAGATGACCCTTTAGGAACACTTGACTAGGTAATAAGTTAACTTAGTACATTATTTTCTAAGTTTGTTAAGCTTAATTTCAATACATTAATTTGACCTTTCTTAGATTGTATTTTGAGTCAATAAACTTGGTTTTGTATGTGGATTGTAACTTGTGCAGGAGCACCTATGAAGAGGCCTATGGTCACCATGGATCCAATCAGAGATAGAAGGACAAAAGGATCCTTAATGGTTAATTGAGATCTTTTGAAGCCTATAATGGCAATTTGTAACAATCAATCTGATTTAAAAGTTAAATGTCCTCAAACTCTTCATAAGGAGTTATGACCAAAATCATGTATGGGTGGCCAATAGTGCCAAGAAGGGATCTTACATGTCATATACTTATGTCATTTGCATGGTTTGAAATCTTACATGTTTGATTGTTGTTTCTAATGCTTTAAGGATATTATTTTTTAGCATTTCAAAAAATCTCTAAAAGTTTAACCTCAAACATAATAAGCTGCACAATTCAAATTTCACAAGCTTAATCATGATTAATTTCACAATTCAAATTTCAAACATACCACTAACAGTCAATTGAAAGCGGCTCAACAACATATCTTTCAAACTGGCAGTGATCTTCTAGGGCTCGTATCTTGGACTTCGTGAGAGGTATCAAAAAATTGTCAAGTGCTATGGGATCAAGTTTTTGAGTTCTATAATAACCTCTCTCAGTTTTGGGCTATTCAACTTCATTTTCATTTGGCAAGGTGATCTTAGTCAATGCCAAAACTTGTAGTGAGGGTCAGTTGAAAGTGGCTCAGTAGTGTATCTTTCAAACCGTCCAACCTGGCATCAAACCATCTACTCCATCAGCTCTGGTTGGCCAGGTAAACACCAGTGACAACCCCATTTTTCCCATAAAGTCACCGGAATGCTCGCGACCATGCTCGACCCAAGTGACCCCAAGGTGCACTAAGCATGATTGGGTAGTGATCTTTTGGGGCTCGTATCTTAGACTTCATGAGAGGTATCGATAAATTTTTAGGTGCTACAAGATCATGTTTTTGAGGTCTACAATAACCTCTCTCAGTTTTGTGCGATTTGACTTCGTTTGCATTTGGCAAGGCAATCTCAGTCGATGCCAAAACTTGTAGTGAGGGTCAGTTGAAAGTGGCTCAGCAGTGTATCTTTCAAACCATCTAACTTGGCATCAAACAGTCTACTCCATTGGCTCCAGTTGGCCAGGTAAACACTAGTGACAACCCCGTTTTTCCCACAGAGTCACCGGAACGCTCGCAACCATGCTCGACCCAAGTGACCCCAAGGTGCGCTAAGCATGATTGGGCAGTGATTTTTTGAGCCTCATATTTTGGACTTTGTGAGAGGTATCAACAAACCATTAGGTGCAATGGGATCATATTTTTGAGGTCTACAATAACCTCTCTTGGTTTTGGGTGATTCAACTTCATTTGCATTTGGCAAGGTGATCTTAGTCGATGCCAAAACTTGCTGTGGGGGTTAGTTGAAAGTGGCTCAGCAGTGTATCTTTCAAACCATCTACTCCATCCACTCTCATTGGCCGAGTAAACACCAGTGACAACCCTATTCTATCCACAGAGTCATCGAAACACTCGCGACCATGCTTGACCCAAGTGACCCCAAGGTGCACTAAGCACAATTGGGCAGTGATCTTCTGGGGCTCATATCTCGGACTTCGTGAGAGGTATCGACAAACTATCAGGTGCTACAAGATCATGTTTTTGAGGCCTATAATAAAATATCTCTATTTTGGGTGATACAACTTTGTTTGCATTTGGCAAGGTGATCTCAGTCGATGCCTAAACTTGTAGTGAGGGTCAATTGAAAGTGGCTCAGTAGTGTATCTTTCAAACCATCTAACCTGGCATCAAACCATCTGCTCCATTGGCTCCGGTTGGCTAGGTAAATGCTAGTAACAACCCCATTCTACCCACAGAGTCACCGGAACGCTCGCGACCACACTCGACCCAAGTGACCCCAAGGTGCACTAAGCATGATTGGGCAGCGATCTTCCAGGGCTTGTATCTCAAACTTCATGAAAGGTATCAACAAATCATCAAGTGATATGGGATTTTGTTTTCAAGGTCTACAATAACCTCTCTCAGTTTTGGGCGATTCGACTTCATTTGAATTTGGCAAGGCGATCTCAGTTGATGCCAAAACTTGTAGTGAGGGTCAGTTGAAAGTGGCTCAGCAACGTATCTTTCAAACCATCTAACCTGGGATCAAACCATTTTCTCCATCAGCTTCGGTTGGCCAGGTAAACACTAGTGACAACCTTGTTCTACCCACAGAGTCACCGGAATGCTTGCGACCATGCTCGACCCAAGTGACCCCAAGGTGCACTAAGCACGATTGGGCAGTGATCTTTCAGGGCTCATATCTTAGACTTCGTTAGAGGTATCAAAAAATTTGTTAGGTGCTATGGGATTATGTTTTAATTTTCTACAATAACCTCTCTCAGTTTTGGGCGATTCGACTTCATTTGCATTTGGCAAGGTGATCTCAGTCAATGCCAAAACTTGCAGTGAGGGTTAGTTGAAAGTGGCTCAGCAACGTATCTTTCAAACCGTCTAACCTGGCATCAAACCATCTACTCCATCAGCTTTGGTTGGCTAGGTAAACACCAGTGACAACCCCGTTCTGCCGACAAAGTCACCAGAACGCTTGTGACCACACTTGACCCAAGTGACCCCAAGGTGCACTAAGCACAATTGGGCAGCGATCTTCTGGGGCTCGTATCTTGGACTTCATGAGAGGTATTGACAAGCTGTTAGGTGCTACAAGATCATGTTTTTGAGGTCTACAATAACCTCTCTCAATTTTTGGTGATTCGACTTCATTTGCATTTGGAAAGGCGATCTCAGTCGATGCCAAAACTTGTAGTGAGGGTTAGTTGAAAGTGGCTCAGCAGTGTATCTTTCAAACCGTCTGACCTGGCATTGAACCATCTACTTCATTGGATCTAGTTGGCTGGGTAAATGCTAGTGAAAACCCCATTCTACCCACAGATTCATTGGAACACTCGTGACCATGCTCGACCCAAGTGACCCCAAGGTGCACTAAGCACGATTAGGCAATGATCTTTCGGGTCTTGTATCTCAGACTTTGTGAAGGGTATCGACAAACTGTTAGGTGATACAAGATTGTGTTTTTGAGGTCTACAATAACCTCTCTTATTTTTTGGGTGATTTGACTTTATTTGCATTTGGAAAGGCAATCTCAATCGATGCCAAAACTTGTAGTGAGGATCAGTTGAAAGTGGCTTAGTAGCGTATCTTTCAAACCATTTGACCTGGCATCGAACCCTCTACTCCATTGGCTCCGGTTGGCTAGGTAAACACTAGTGGCAACCCTATTCTACCCACAAAGTCACCGGAATGCTCGTGACCATGCTCGACCCAAGTGACCCCAAGGTGCACTAAGCATGATTGGGCAGCGATCTTCCGAGGCTGGTGCAGGGCACCCTCCACTAGTAGGAATTTGAATTGCATTTTTATGTTTGTAATAAATAGGATGGCTCTAAATAGATCATCCTAATTTTGGTTTGGAATCCCTAATGTGTGATCAAGGATCTTTTGGCAATGTTATAAGCCTAAGATACCTTAGGTCATGGGGTTCACCTAGTTAGTGATAATTTGCTAGGTTAGGATTATGGAGTCTTAAAGGTTGATTTTAGATTATTTTCACTTCAAAAATCATGTTGATAGGTTTTGATCTCAAAAATAAATCATAAACTCTATCGAGTTCATAAAATGGCATATTTTGCAAAATTGCAAAAATGCAATAAAAGTTGCTGTTGCAACTTTCTAAAATTTCTCAAGAGATTGGAATTGGAAACCCAAGAGTCAAATGGGTTCTCCAATTGATATAACTTCATTTTGAAGGTTATATATGCTCATCACTTTGAACCATAATGGTAAGAAGTTGATTTTTGTAAACTGATGCCATAAAGGAGGAATACAAACCATTTTTGAGCCATTTCTCAGAGTTGTACGGGCGTGTACGGACTTACAGGGTCATGATTTGAATGTGGGAATACTATATTGTATGTTAGTGAACATTGTGATTGATTTGAAGAGTTTTTAGTTTCATTTTTTAAAGTTATTTCAATTCTTTTCAAAACAGTCCAGGAAGTAAGCTTTTCTAGGGCCCTGAACACTAATGGAGGCCTAACTTGCATTCTAGCCATGGGTTTAACCTAAGAATTTGGAAAATTCAAGTTAGGTCTATGTATCAATGTATTATAAAGGCTCATGTAGTGGCTCAAAGGGCAAGGCGTTCATGCATCAGGCCCTAGTCTGAATTTTTGAGAGGATTCAATCTAGAAAGTAGAAGAAAGTTGTAAAGAAGTGCATAGAATAGATAAGTGAGTGAAGTAAAGGTGGTTTTGAGTCATTTGGGGTTGGGGAAGAATATCTAAAGCACTATACCAGTTCCATGAATCCTATACCTCATACTTGCTTTGTAAACCAAGCTTAATTAGGCCAATTAGGTTTGTGTCCAAGGTGGGTGTTAGGTGGCATTGGAGTGGAGATGAAAGGAAAGGCTTTGGGATCTTAAATAAATTCCAAATGGGTGTCTGAAAATGCCCTGATTGTATCAAGATACTTAGTTGTGCAAAAGGTAGAGTAGAAAACCTCTATTGAGAAGGGTATAAGGAAATTGGCGTGCAGGTCTAGTTTGCCATGGTACAGTTTTGGTGGAAATAAACCAAGTGTTATTTTAGAGGCCTTAGGTCATATGAGGACAATCTAAATGCTTTGGATTAGTTAGGAAGTCCACTGATGAAGAGTTCTATCAATAAGTTAGTTTTAGGCCTAGTGTCCCTAAAGCCAAAAAGGCATTGAAGTTTGATTGAGTGAGTCACTTTGCAAAGGGAGTTTATTGGGATAGAAATACATTTGTTTGGTTGTGTTATACCATCAAAAGAGTTTGGGATTACCCTTAAGCCTTTGCGGTTGGTTGGTGAGTTGTGGGAGGTAGTAGAAGGGCACTCCACTTTCTTGTTGTAACCTTTGCATTAGGGGCTCGTATATGTAAAATATTCAACAAAATGCCCGTAAGTAGAGCATGACATATGGAATTATAGATAGGAGCTATAGAACTAGTAAAAGGTATCCAAAAATGAAGTTTCCAAAGCTTTGTTAGGTTAGACTGGTCGATGACAATGAGAATTGGTTTTGCACATCGACAATATTGGCATTCGAGAACATGATAATCTATAACGCAATTTCAATATTAAGACATTATCATTTCCTCATAATGCCCCAACATCAAATGTCAAGGAGGACCTGACATCTTCCCTGATGGACAGAACCTTGTTTCATGCTTGGTTGTTCGATTCATAGAGGTTTGGGACTATATCAATGGGAAACTTAAGTGTGATTTTCAATACCAAGATGATGATACCTTCATGATGCATGATAATGCAGTTCTTTGTGTTAACATCAGTCATGATTCAGAGATGTTGGCTTCAGGTTTATAGGGTGGGAAAATTGAGGAGGAGGTGCTTGCAATTGAATCCCAATATACGTATGTATGATGGCTTCGACAAAATGTTTCTTGGTGTCACTTGTATGAAGCAGTATGTGTGTGGAGAGCCATAAATGACACACTCTAGTTATAGAACCAAGCATCCAATCAAAACACAGAGGCATTAACACTTGTGTTGCAATAAGATCTAGATGGCACTATTCTATAGGAATAGATCTATTTTGAAAGATGTAGAGCGCCAAGTAACATGGACTTTCATAAAAAAATATTACTAAGACACTCACAAAGGGAGACTTTAATGTATTCGAGAAAGAAGATGTGGATAGACACGTCCTCAAGAATTAGTTATTATAACAGGAAAGAAACTGACCGAAAGGGGAAAATAAATAAGGCTTATAGAGGAGATTTTGGGGGTTCTGAAGTTTGCCTGACCCGAGAGACTTTGTGCTAGGGGAGGGATAGGTTAGGATTTTTATTGTAATGTAGGGAAAGAGGGATTATATTTTGAGATAATGATTAATGTATAGGAATAGCATAATCTTTGTTGTTTTGCTGTGTTCAAAGAAGGATATGTCAGCATATTAAAACTTTGATTTTAGATGCTCACTTTCTGATTGATATTCATCTTTGAATGATATTGGTTTCTTTTGAATGCATATCTATTACGTCTGATCATCAACATGATCAGCTGTGGACTTTGTGTTATAGTTTTTCATGTATTTGGAAAGAACCATTCATCTTTCTCTCTTAGTTTCTTCCTGTAATACATTGTTTAGGAAAATGAAATTTGTAGCATTTACTATCCTTTTCTTTTTAGTAAATTAGTCCCTTTTCATCTATCTCATGTTTATGAATAGATGTTTGTAAGCCTTTATTGCTTTTAGGTTAAAAGAATTATCATTTATAGTTTAGTTGATTCATTGTAAATCCTACACGGGGAGCTGTACCTGGATAATTTAGAGGGCGCTTACGCTTCTCAATAGCGAAGTGACCCAACTGTTGGTGTTGGTTGAGCCTTTTTGTTTGGGCTTTAAGGGTCATTTTGTAAGCATTTCTTTGGAAGACAAATCTGTTCACCAACAAGAAGTTAAACCTCAAACATAATAATCTCCATGAACAAGGTATTCCAGAGTAAAGAAAAAAAAATGTAACTTCAACAAGATATAATTTAAATCATAATGATAATCATAGTCAAGATATAACTTCACCATTCAATTCCATAAACATGAATAATAAATATGTATATACAAAAGATGATGCAAATATAACATATAAATGAACATGTTCTATATATGTATCAAATGTATCAAAAGTATGTCCATATACAAATATGGCACATGAAATTTCAAAATGTCTACAAAATCAATGTTTTAAGGTGTACAATGTGGCATATATTCCATCTCAAAATGTGTCAAGTGTTATCTCTAAATGACCACAAAACTAAAACTGCATCCTATGCTGTAGGGGGATCATCAAAATGTAGCCTCTTTGAAGAAGTGTTGGGCTCTGATTGATCCTGCATAAAAAATGAGTTCAAACCAAAGTTAGATTGCTTACTTTATATGATTTGTACATATATATATATATATATATATATATATATATATATATATATATATAATTCATAATTTTCAAACACTAATTTAATTAAAATTATAACTGAATACAAATATTTGTACCTAGTCTCTCAATCACCTACCATGAGCAGGTGTCCTAGCATAAGTCCTGGGTAGCGAAGGGACCATGCCAACAATACCAACTCTAACCTATAAATATATATTTGCAATAATGAGATTAGTAGAGTGGTGCAACATAGAGTAATAAATCTACAAAATAGGATGATAGCATAATATAATTACAAATTGATTGAACTAAAATTAAAACTTACATCTGGTGATCCCTCCTTTGTAATAGTGGGCTGGGTCAACAAAGAAACGAAGGATTCTCATGGGCCCTCCGTCACAGTCAGAGTAACCTATGAGAGTAAAAATATTGTCAATTATATATCAATGTACTTCATCATAGCAAGCCTAGTTACAAAATACAAATAGCATTATGTAAAAGTCTACGTACAATCGGGCTATCACTCTAAATCAAGACGCCTGTAACCCTATGTTGTTGAACCAGTGTTGGGACATCATCAATAGCCACACCCTATACAATAAAGTGCAAGTAAAATATTTATTACTACACACAAGTGGCATACATATGCATGCATAATTAATCTCAAACAATTAACTACCTTTCCTTTGTCGACACCTGATGAAGGAACCCTCTCATGCCCCCCACTGACATCAGCTGTAGCCTGCAAGAACACAATAAGATGACAATATATATTAGTAAATGTATGAATTTTATTGCTCTAATTGATAGAGATTTAAGCATGTACACCAAATGATATTAAAAAAAACTAATGGGTACATAATTTATAATATACTGTATAGTCATCAAGGCCAACTGAAATGGCCAAAAGTGTGGACTCATCCACCTATCTCACCTCCTCCTGTGTCATCAACTGAACATAAATGGAAACAATATATATACATAAGTGCATGCAATCATTAAAACTAATCTAAATAAATAAATTATTTTTAAATTAAATAAGTCATGTGACAAATTTATTTATAATGTTTACTCTTACCATATCAATAGGAGTCAATGGCTTTGCCTGCACCTCCTGAGCACTCTCATGAGATGTAGATGCTCCATGAGGTGTTGCAGCCTTTGCAGCTGTGTCTCCTGTATCCCCCTCATCAATATAATGAAACTGATATATATCAAAGTTAGTAAGCGGTTTGAGGCACATATGCCTGCACGTAATGCACATATGGGGCTCGCATACATGTGAACTCTGATGAGTTGTTGATGCACCAGTAGCATCCAAAGGAGGCAACACTGACCCGGTTTGAGTGATCAATTGATCACTCAGTAAATGAATGGCCCTAATAGTTTGTGAGGCAACCTCTGCAATGATATTAGGATGTTGCACTGGAGGAGGGGGTGCGACATCAGTGGGGGGGACAAAGGTAGTGGCCTTTCAGCACTAGGAAGATGGCCTAGTCTGAGGAGCTCCTCTACCTACGCCCATGTTGGGCCTCATACTCCAATAATCAACATGGTGACCAAGCACAAACTCAGTATACAATTTTTTAAGGAAATAAAATGGGACCTCCAAATTTCTATGGGGTGGTTTATCAAAAACCATCCACCAGCGATCCCAAAAGTTTGTGCGCATTGCTTCATTTTTGCACCATTTTATTGATAATTTGGGCTTTTTGGGGTCAAATGGTATTTTGGTTTTAGGATCGACAAAAAGGGTGGCTATATCTTCCTTACTTATATTAAGGGCTGCAATCCCATCATGGTCAAGCCCGTCATCAAATTGGGCATGCATATCATCACACCAATGAAGAGCAACATTATGTTACTGCATGAGTGTGTCAATGTTTCCAACAATTGTATTTAGTGTGGCAAGCATGGGACCTAATGTAGGTATATTTTGATACGTGTTTTGGAAACTCCATATTGTGTTCAAATTTTCTTGTATCAAATCTTGTAAAGATGGAGGGTTTTGAAGTAGGGGATTGTTTTGGGGATCATTATTTGGTGCCAGAGGGTTATTTTCTTCATTGTTGTCAGCCATGCCTGATTAAATAAAAAAAAATCTAAATTTCAATCTAATTTCACATATTATTACAAATATAAATACAAAACCCTATTTTTTTTTAAAATGCTACATTTAGCATGAAAATGAAATAAATTAATAAAAATCATATAAATAACTACTTACCAAATATGCTTTGAGTTGAATTTTTTGTTTCTAATATCAGGTATCCGAAAATATATTGGGTATTTGAAAATCGCGAAAAGAACTTAAGAAAATCGTGCAAGGAAATGAGGAAAAGGGCTCGCGGGTTTTGGATTTATGCCAAAGTTATCGGGTACCTGATAAGGCCTATGCTTTGGTGGTAGGTTTGCCCAGGTGTACTGACATCTAGGCCTACTAAAAAGTCAACAAGCACTTTCATGAGCTTTTGGACGAGTGAAAAGTGAATGTTTTTCACATCGCCACTTTTTGGCCCCTCATGATCTTGCACATACCCATTGAACAATTCGCATCCAACTTTTGTAATCATAACAAGGTCCAACATACTCCATCAATTCAAAATTTTTTTTGTAAGAGACCTTTATACCATCCATGGAAAATAGGCCCAAACCATGGATTGACGATGGTGCAATGTGATATATCTTGCCTTTAACACTAAAATCAGTGTTTATTGGAGGAAGTTCCTTGGGGACCCATTGTTTCTATAGATATTGGTACCTAGAGGGCACCTTGATGTCACCTTTTCTCTCATCATCATAAGAACATGACCCCCCTTGAGCAAGGAAAAATTTCATGCATTTCTTGAATTACCTTCTAGTCTTTTGAGCTCTACTTGATCTTGCTAATTTAGACATACTACATGACTCACTTTCTTCTTCCATTCCTATATTTCCTTCACTTGAGGAAGACACATCTAACAAATACCTATTTGCTGCTACTTGAACTCCATCAACGGAGAGAGATAGCAAGTAATGCAAGATATTTTGCAAATTGAGAAATACATTAATCTCTATAGGGTGTATTGACTTATACCTGTCAATCCATGAGACTGTGTGGGATTCTCATGAAAGGGGTTTAGATACCTACATATGAAATTCAATTATCTTATGTTAGCTAAAAAATTCATGATACATATACTCAAAAATACATAGTAAGTACATTAGAAACCATAATCATCCCATATGAATTAAAACTATTAAAAGGTACATCACAAATTAATTAGATTAATAATTGATCGCATAACTACACATTTCTATCAAGAAATCAATATTAAATAGATTAAGCAGTGATCAGGTAACTGTACATTTCATTCATCTCCTTCTTCATCTAAATCATCACCATGATATTCCTTGTCGTCAACATCATCACCACCACCACCATCATTTTCATCATCTTCATCATCATCATCATCAACATCATCATCATCATCATCATCAGTAGCATCATCATCATCGTCATCATCTTCTTCTTCAAAAAAAGTTGCGTAGGAACATCATCGACTAACTATTGTTCGTGATCATCATCTACATCATCTTCTAGTTGTTCACAATCTTCTTCTTCCATCACATTATACCTCATCGGCCTTCCTCTTGGATCATGTCTTAAAAAAAATGACCAACTTGATTTATGTGGAACCTCTGAGTAAAATACCTGCTCACACTGGCTTGGAAGAAAATAGGGCTCATCCCCAACTAGCGCAAACAACCTTGTATTAATAATTGGAAATCTATTGTCATGTTCAATAAAAGTTCTATCAGAATCATTTTGATTAAGTCATAGCCTATACCATCTGATGAAAAAGAGAACTAATATGAAGGAATTAAATTCACACTCAAGTATATCATCCAAAATTCCATAGTATCAATTTTTAGACTCTCCATGATGTAAGTCATTTTTAGATGAATTATTAGTCACCTAAAAGACTGCACTTATCCTAGAATCACAAGTTTTCTTCTTGTCATCCAACTTTTTGTTGCAAAATTTATGACCATTGCCAAACATAGTCTTGTGGTGTTTGACCTGCAAAAATATGTCAAACATGTATAAAGTATTGCATCAGGAGTTCATAAAAGTACAGGTGATTAACAAATCTATATGTACCTAGAAATCTCTTAAACCATGTGCTAAATCTATTTCCCTTTGCATAACATTTGGATCTCCGTTATGATGAGATTCATTAGCCAATGAAAACACAACTTCCCATGTTAATGTGTGACCTAAATGATGACATCGTTCAATCCATACTGTCATCTAATCTTGATTATTTGCAATATACAAATGTATTGCATCCCACTCTCGAGCAACTGTACAAAAAATAAATAGATGACTTACAATCGATTAATTTTGAAGATTAAATTTTTTTTATAGTTACAATAACATCTTATAATTTATTACCTCTCACTTTCCTCATTCTACCTTTCTCCACCAAGTACTCTCCTTCAAATTTTCTAATGGTTTCAAGATCCCAAATGCAATCTATATGGATCTTTGCTACAAGCTTAGGAAGATATTCAGTAACGTACAACACAGTCTGGTATACCATATATATAGAACCCTTAGGATGTTTTCTTTGCTGAACCAAAGCCTTAAAAAATTTCAAGTGTCTCTCAACCATCCACATTGACCGAGTGTGTATGGGTCCACACAATTCAATCTCCTCAACTTGGTGTATCAGGTAAAGTTCTTGTGCATTGAAAAAGGTTGAAGGTAGACACTTTTGCATTTCATACATTAGATGAGGAATTCTTCTCTTCCAATATTTTATATTTTCTTTATGGATTTATTTAGATGAAAACCACCTACAAGGAATTCAAGACACAAAAATGTATAAACACGAGACTTTACAATATATACAACAAATTGATCATATATCATTTCTTACCTCATGTATTTTTCAAGATCATATATAACATACTAGAAAGATGTGTTAGCCCTAGGGCATCATGTATTGTCCATACAAGCATTGCATGGAATTGAAATTATCTGTGTCCTATTGGTCTAGAGATGTCATACGTAGTGACACCATTCCATAACTCCACCAACTCGTCGATAAGAGGCTCAATATATACATTCATATCTTTAACTTGGTATTTATCTAGTTGAATGAATAATAACATTACATAATTATTGTGACCATTTTATTGCAAGATTTATAATTACATGCAAATAACTAGTAAATGATCAAATACCCAGAACAATCATTGATGACATAATGCGCTCCCTCTTTATTGACATCCATGGAGGAATGTTATTGTTGATGAGAGGACAAACAGAGTAAATAGATCTTAGCTCTCCAAATGGATTGACACTGTCTGCTACCACTAAAAGCTTGAGATTTTGAGGTTCTTCAATAAAGTGCGGCCACTTTCCTCTATGTCCTTAAATGCAAAACCATTCGCAGGCATTCAAATAATATCATCTCGACTCCTATTGTGTGCATGGTAATCCATAAATTGTGCAAAGCTACTACACCTGAATTTTTTTTGCAACCGTGGTATAATGGGGATGTAACGAAGAACCTTGTGAGGCACCTTTTTTGTTATTTGATCTATTTGATATCTATCTGTATGACATTCATGGAATTGTACTGCAAATTCATATTCTTTATGATAAATAATATGATCATTGGGACAAGCATCTATTGCTTGATACTCTATTCCAATATCTTTCATAGTAGTACATAATTCTTGGTATGAGCGAGGGATAATTTTCGATGGTGTTAACAAAAAATCACCTATCAACCTATAGAAAAAAATATAAGTTGTTAATATTAACAATAATTATGGTACATGATTCACCCTTTAATTACTATAATGACATATATTACATACCTTAGCATACGTGACATTGTTATGTTGGATAAACCATTCATAACCTTCAAGCTCAACAACAACAATACAATAGAGAGAAGAGTTGTTTGGGAGCCTTCGTAAAGGGTCATAGCTTCCTTCTCAAGTAGAGGTATATCATGGATGACATCAATGTCATCCTAATCATCATCATCAGTTGTGCCAGTACCAAATGTGTCATTGATTAATGTATTAGTACCATCATCTTCAAATGTGTTATCTGGTGCATGATCGTCATCTTCCATGGGATCATAATCTTCAGCTTCAATATTTTCATGTCCATAATCCTCTACTTCCAAAGCCATATTATCCATATTCACACATCCATTATCCATATTATGTACTCCCCTAGGGAGGTCGACCTATATAAAAATGATGAACACAAATAAACCATGATAATGATCTCATCATCAAGTTTATTTCATAAATATTAATTGTTAAATAAATATTATGAAAAGCTTACCAATTCATGAAAATCAAACCCCCCTTCAATGTGACCATTATCCCTACAATATCTATTAGCTATTTTGATTAGCAATCTTCTAGTGTTTAAGCCCTTACAAATATTTCAGGGACAATAACATTTTCCATCACCTTTTCTTTTCAAGTTAGATCACAATCTATTGATTGTATCCCCATTATCTTCTTCACTTGGATTGTCTGACATGATCCTTCTTCACTTAGATTATCTATAACTTAATTATATATAGAAAATGAAAAGTTAGTTATGAAATGATGTTGTAGTGTAGTATACCGAATTGAAACACTTATGTTATTGTAGTCTTCCACCTCAAACTCTTTCCTATTGTGGCAAGAAAGAAAGATATTCAAATAATATAGTAGTTTGTAAATCAAAATAAAATATCATATATATTATACACAAAATATATCAGAAGTGCATCAAATTTGACCAAGCACTACTGGGAGCTAGACCCAACAACAAATGGACTTGTGATGATTTTTACAATAATACATTTGTTGCAGGATAAGGTCCCAATAGTGCTTCGACAAATCTGCATGGTGAAGGTTTTATATGTTGTGTGTGTGTGTGTGTGCATAAAAAAGGGGGTGTTTATCTTTGATCTTAAAATGAAAAATATGCCTATGTAACACTTTTTGAGGGTGCAGGGAACAACAAATGGAGGCAAATTGAGACCAAAAATGGAGGCAATTTGTTGATTGAGGGTGCACGGAACAACACCTGTCAGTACTTTTATCGAATTATAAATTTAAATTTTCAACCATTCTGTGAATATAGAACATGGATGTAATCTACGAAAATAACAAAATTAAGACATGATAGATTACTTATTTTGTTATTCTACATTACTTACTATTTGAGTGCATGTTCCACCTGCAACTTGATCAAGTCTTGTTTGATTTGCTTCAATTTTTTGTTGACTGTCTTGTAGAAGTACATAGTTTTGTATTTCCCCAATATGTTATTCAAAAAACAACAATAGAATAAAATACTTGTTGAGAAAGATCATCATAGGAGTATCAAAAAATCAAGATCCAAAGGTAACACACCATTATAAGACTCTTACATTCAACCTTCATCTCATGCACCTAATAAATAGGAGATAAAATACATGAAATTGAAAAATTACATTACAAAACAATGAGCTAAAACTACACAAAAGTAGTACCCAATTTATATACAAAACATTTAACTAATGAATTGTGTTTTTCTTCTCAGCTTCACTACCAAAATAATCACCCCTTTAATCTAACTACACTATGCAAGTCCAATTTAATGACCATGTGCCTGTCATCCTCAATCAAGACTAAGGAACACTATAGGAAAATACACTGTCTAAATTGTCTACATTAAAAACAACTATACTGCAAGATTTGGGTGATTAAGAGTGAAGCCTTCTTTAGAATCTCATGAGTTTTGTACTACACATGCAACGTATTGTGAGTTTGAAGAGAGTGCATGCCATGTGTGATAGAATCTACTTTATCTAATATGGTGCATTGTTAAACAGATTAAGGGTAGAGTAGTTATTACTTAGTTTTTTGTGGGGGACAATGAATATTTGTTTGACAAATAGTAGGTCTTCTTTAGTATCTCATGAATTTTTACCACATATGCATGAAACAAAGACTGTTTCAAGCCTTTGAGTCCTGGAGACAAGTGGAAATAGGAGTTTCTTTGTTGAGTGAGGGCTAATTAGGCCTAGGAGAATAGAATTTGGGGATGGAAGTATTCACTAGTCAAAGGATGGAATATTGATATTAAAACGGGGTTAGTAACTCTGAAAAGGGTATTTGAAAAGGTAAGTACTTTGCCATATTTTTTGGAGACTTTGAGTTTAATTTGCTGATTTCTGTGTGTAGGGCTACTAGACAAGCCTAGAAGGGCTGTAGAAGAAAAATGGTGTAAGTTGTATATACCAGAGTGAATGGGGTGTTGAAACATGGTGAATAGACCATGATGAGATGATACTTGATGTTAGGATAAGGGTGAAAAGCCTAGTTGAGGTTTTGAAATGGTGGAGGCACTGAGTGCACTAGGTGGCCTAGGATGGAGATGGTGCTAGGAGGAATTGCCAAGAAATGAGGAAGTGAACTTTTGTAGTAGGGTTGTGGAAGTGATTAAAAAAGTTAGGGAACTCTACTTAATCCTTGAGTTGAGGCTAATTCCTTGAGTGGATTCCAAGTTACTTGTTGAATCCTCAAGTTGAGTTGGTCTCCTTAAGGTGATAGTAGAGGGCTCTGCATCAAGATGTATGAAACAAAGAAGAATATGAATATCAATAAAAGATTAAATTATCTCCAACTCTAGTAATCCACTGTCCCATGGAATAGTGAATCCATATGTGAGTTTGAATGTGATCTTGGCTGGGTGATGATATAGGAACATTTTCTTTTGTTATATTTACACATTCATGAAATCATTATACTATTTTTGTTGTTAATAAAGATAAGAAATTGACTAGTGTTGGTGACTGTGACTGGTAAAGGGGTACAGTCAGCGGATTAAGGGTTGTAAACCTCTATTATGTAAATAATGAACTTTGAATCTTCCTAAAGAGTTTTCCAATGTTAAAAAATCCCAATATTTATGAACAAAAATGCAGGCATTAGGGTCATTCTTATATATTCATTTTATGTCACTTTTGTGTGAGAGTATTCCTTTTCAATTCCCATTCAATGACACTTGTGTTTGTGAGAAAAAATGTTTTAATCTTTGAAGATAATGGTTCTTGGTATTCCTTGCATGAAACTTAGATGAATGTTGCTAACTTGAAATTTGTCTTTGAACATTAAGTGTTTATTATGTATGCCTATACCTCATATAATCCAAAAAAATGTTCAACACGATGATTTTGGTAACTTAAAGGGCCTTAGTGACCGGCTTTGAGTTGAGAAACTTTGGTGTCTAAAACTACATTGTTTTCAACTAGTCGGTAGATTTTAGTTTGTCTTGATGGTTTTCTTCTAAGATTTCACCATTTTTATCTACAAAATTTTCATTGGCTACAAATTCTTAGGATTATATCCACCTCAGACATGGTAGTAGGCTAACCTTTCCTATTCCTTCTGTTTGGTCTAGAATAATCTACCTTGAAAGTGAATTGGATATGTTAGATCCTTAAGGTATACCTTTTTGTTTAATGCCCTACATCTTCCTCGTAAGTGAATTAGATAGATTAGTTCCTCATGATTTATCTTCATTTTTAAACTTTAAAGTGCTTTTTATAGGGTTCTCTCTCAAGGATTAGCTAATGCATATGTAGCCTAGTTTGGAGTTGACTTGACATCCTCCTATATTGAAGAACATATGAAACTATGTAAACCACTTTTAGTAATAGAAAATATAAATTTCATGTATATTGCCAGTCTCTGCTGCAAGGGTACAGTCAGAGGTTTCATTGAAAAAATGATCCTTTGAAAGGTTACTATGAA
Organism: Chamaecyparis obtusa; assembly: GCA_027943335.1. Lineage (NCBI taxonomy): Eukaryota > Viridiplantae > Streptophyta > Pinopsida > Cupressales > Cupressaceae > Chamaecyparis > Chamaecyparis obtusa. The sequence goes on along the minus strand of BSBK01000511.1, from coordinate 300,108 downwards.
TATGAATTATTTGATATAGCATATTTCTCATTTTACTTGGAGTTTGGAATAGATTGTGCAAAGGTGAAAGCACTTTTGATCGTTTTGGTCATGACTGTTCCTATACACAGTCAGGAAATGTAACTGTCTAATGATTATATGTAATGTTGAATGGATTAAATGCTTTATTCTTGGTAGAAGTGAATGGAAGAAATAGTGTTGGTGTTAGGTTTCATTTATTATTGAATTAAATGGTTTGCAAGATGGGTTAAGGAGTTTGCTCCTTGTTTAATGTTAACTATTCCTACATAATCCACTCATACAATAGTGAAATGCTATGTGCAAGGGATGGTTGATAGTGTTCCTTGAGGGAAGGGTGATTGTGAAAGACTTGTTATCATTTTATTGTGTATTTCCAATATGTTTGGATGCAGGGAAGACCAGGAGAATGAAGGATCATTCACTAATTGCATGATAACCTGGTTTTGAAGGGTCACTTGTTGAGGGGATAGTCAAGGTCGGGATGATTGGGCCATTGGAGGTCCCTATTTATTTGTATTAATTTCTATTCAAATTGGATGCATGGATTTCTTCTGAATTATCAGCCGCTATGTATCCTGCAACTGCATCCATAAATCTACATATACATCTCTAGGGTTGTAAGCCACTTAGGGATCAAAATAGAGAAAATAAATCAAAATCGTTCTATGTCCTATTTCCTTTTAACAAAGTCTCAACTATCAATGATACAATGCATTTGATGCCTTAAGCTATCAATACAAATGGATCCTAGCTAGAAGCTCACGGGCTGTCCATTTGATAACCACAGTCAACATTTCAAAAAAATTGATATCCTTGAGCACAAGCACCAATAACATCAAATAATGGAGTTAAAGCATGGGCTAGGGCATGACACCAGTAGAATACGGTCATTTCAGTGAGCATCTCAACAATATACAATGGCATCATTAAATGTGAATCCAAAAAATTTAAAATAGTGAATTGATATCCTTGAGCACAAGCACCAATAACATCAAATAATAGAGATAACACATGGGCTAGAGCAAGACACCAGTAGAATGCAGTCATTTAAGAGAGCATTCATGATCAAATAAAATGCAATGCATTTGAAATTTGTGGTTGAATATGATGCCAGAGGCTTGAAATCAAAGCTGAAGAAATCACATACCTTCTCTCGCGCTCAGCTTTCACCCACTCATTTTCTCTTGCTCATTTTCTCTGCAATCGAAATAAAAATGATTTGGGCATTTCACCTTTTTTTTTCATCTATACCCTGAAACTGTTAGAATTCCGATGGTCTATTTAAAACCCATCGGAATACCGACACCATTGGGGTCTATTACAAAAAAAATGCCAAATTCATAAAAAAAATTATCCGTTAGAAGTTTCTATCAAAATTTGGCCCCAAATGTAGTAGTGATAAGGATAAGGAAAACATTGGTTAACTTATTGATGAGTCTATGGTTTCATATTATTGACTTGAGCATGCTATATTAATCTCTTATGAAGAAGAGATTTGAATGTGATCATGTAAATGTGGTCGGTAATTAAACATTTTTGTATACACCGAGTTAGTGCAGTGTATACCGATTGACAGTATTAACTGAGCTACTTCAACTAGTTATCGCCAACACATTTCTATATCAATCAAGTATGGATGAAAACATTAAATGCTAAGAAAAGTTGACTAAAATTAATGAGCTAGATATTGGTATGATTTCGAGGATAAGGATGAAGTTTTTTACGAGATCGATGGCTGACAAAATTTAGAAAAGATCTAAAGGATGAGATTGAAACATGATATGGACACATCTACTGAGGAAGGTTTAAGAGGCAAAATGGATGAAGAAGATTAAGAAACAAAATCTAATGGCTGATATGAAAATAGTTTACTTGTCTATATGAAAGATATAAGTTTCATTATTGAAACATGCTGGAAAGAAGAAGACTGCAAATATTTCATGTGAAGACTATATTCATGCATGCCTAATCAAACCAGTTATTGAAGAACCGAGTTGCAAAGTTTTACCGAGCGTCAAAGAACCATTTACCAAGTGAAAGTAAGTTGGAATATTGAGGAAGTGAATAGATTAATGATTAGAGGATATTAGTTATTGGCTTCACATAGATCTGAATATCCGCATTTGAGTTGTATTTGAATCAGATTGTTATTGTATTAGTTTAACCATTGATTCAGAATATCTCTTAACCAAGTGGACTTAACTATCTTATATTTTTCCCTATGTCATTCAGAGAATGTACATTGTTATCTTGTTGACCCGATAGTGAATGTTGGTCAAAAGTTAATGGTTAGTGATAAATCCTCTAATCAGGTCACACCTAACAATGTGTATTGTAACCTTTAACAAGTTTGGGTCTTCACCAAGCTCACTTCAGAAGAGTGAATTATTTTGGGCTAGCGGGCCTAGGTGGTTTTTCTCTTAACAATGTTTCCATGTTAAATCATTGTGTTGTGTTATTTGTTATGATTTTTTGCTATCACTACTACATTTGAGGCCAAATTTTGACAGAAACTTCTGACATATAATTTTTTTTTATGGATTTGGTCTTTTTTTGTAATAGTCCCCAATGGTGTCGGTATTCCGATGGGTTTTAAATAGACCATCAGAATTCTGACAGTTTCAGGGTATAGATGAAAAAAAAAAGTGAAATGAGAAAATTATTTTTATTTTGATTGTAGAGAAAAGGAGCAGGAGAAAAGGTGGGTCAAAGGTGAGTGCGAGAGAAGGTATGTGATTTCTTCATCTTTTCAAGCCTTTGGCATCATATTCGACTGCAAATTTCAAATGCATTGCATTTTATTTGATAATGAATCATGAAATTGGATTCATGTTTGTTGATATTACTACCACAACCATTGTATATTGTTGAGATGCTCGCTGAAATGACCACATTATACTAGTGTTGTGCCCTAGCCCGTGCTTTATCTTCATTATTTTATGTTATTGGTGCTTGTGCTTAAGCATATTGATTCATTGTTTTGAAATGTTTGGATTCACATTTGTTCATATTATTGGCACGACCATTGTATATTGCTGAGATGCTCTCTAAAATGACCGCATTCTACTAGTGTCGTTCCCTAGCCTATGCTTTATCTCCATTATTTGATGTTATTGGAGCTTGTGCTCAAGGATATCGATTCAATGTTTTGAAATGTTTGGATTCACATTTGTTGATATTACTAGCATGACCATTGTATATTGTTGAGATGCTCTCTAAAATGACCGCATTCTACTAGTGTCGTGCCCTAGCTTGTGCTTTATCTCCATTATTTGATGTTATTGGTGCTTGTGTTCAAGGATATCGATTCACTATTTTGAAATTTTGGTTTCACATTTGTTGATATTACTGCCACGACCATTGTATATTGCTGAGATGCTCTTTGAAATGACTGCATTCTATTGGTGTCGTGCCCTATCCTGTGCTTTATCTCCATTATTTGATGTTATTTGTGCTTGTGCTGAAGGATATCGATTCACTATTTTGAAATGTTGACTGTGGTTATCAAATGGACAGCCTGTGAGCTTCTAGCTAGGTGCTATTTGTATTAATAGCTTAGGGAATCAAATGTATTGTATCATTGATAATGAGACTTTGTTAAAAGGCAATAGGACAAACAATGATCTTGATTTATTTTCTCTATTTTGATCCCTAAGTGGTTGCTGGCATGATTTTTATTTTGAGTGCAATTTTGATAGAATTTTAGTTGGGATTTTCACTAGGCCAGTTTTCAATAAATTGAGCTACAATAGAACATGATTATTTTTGGTGTTTTTTTCGCCATATTCAGTAGATAAAAATCATGGCAACAGTCAATTAGCCATCTTTTTGATCTTCCATTTATTTTACAAAGATACAGGTATGTGGATTTATCATTCAGTTGCTTGTAGTTATTGGTCAAATGCAAATATTTTGTCAAGTTGAAAGGGAAAGAAATTAGTTTGGTGTTTTCAGTTTATGTTAAAAGTTGATTTGGTAAAATACTATAAAAACACACTACATGTTCTAAAATCTAAAGAAGTTGAATTTTAAATGTAAGATACATATCTCATCCATAGTAATCAAAAGAAAGGACATGAAACTAAGGAGATTTACCAATCCAAAAATATAAGTGAATAAAAAACATGATTGGTACCTTATGAATTGGTTTTTGAGGTGCAAGATCTTCATCAATCTCCTCAAAAGAAGACCCCTCCTCACTGCTACTGCTTTATTGTTTAACAATTGGTTTGGAAAAATGTATTTAACACAAAAAATAAATTACAAAACTGAACCAATGGCATGTTTACAACAAAGAAATAGGATGATAATAATATGCTGAAAATTCTATTCTATTTAATATAGGCCAAAGGAACAATCCCAACAATTCTTAAACATACTTTATATGATATGATGAATTGTTAATAAAGGTCTAATTTTGTAGACTGCTAGCACGAAGGAAGATTTGACCTAGCCAAATCTTCCTTGTACCACAGAAAAAACTATGATAACTATGTCTACTCCAACCTTAATTGTTTAAGAATTCATCATATCAAATAAAGTATGTTTAAGAATTGTTGGGAATTCTATTAGACCTTTGTTGTAAACATGCCATTGGTTCAGTTTTGTAAATTTTTTTTTTTGTGTAAAATGTATTTAAATGGAACATTAAGCATAGTAGTCATATGCTTAATCTATTATTAATTGATTAAATGCAGATAACACCTTTATTAGTTTAGCATGTTATTATAAGATACTAAAGAAGACCTGCTATTTGTTAGACAAATCTTCATCATCCCTTAGAATGAAGACAATGAAGATTGACCTCCTGCCCCATAACAAAGAACATTGTAATAAGACCTTTTAATCCTAGTGACAAGAACATAGAAGCATTCTAACTCATTTGTAAAGAAAATAAGCTTTGTATAAAATGAAAGGTTCAACCTAATTAATACTAGTACTTGCACTCAAAGGATAGTGATCTGGCTGAAAGACTTAAGAGAGACTTTGACCCAAGAGCATCATCATCAAGCTCTACAACCTCTTGTAGCTATCTTCATAGCAACAAGAGTCATTGGATACATAAAATTTCTTGGAAGTTTGTACTTAGTTTGTAGGTTGACTTTGTACAAAGTAGATTGTAATTGAAAATTTAAAAATTATTTGCATCTAGTCATTATTCATGCACTATGCAATATGCATTGTGCAACACAATGAAATCAGCAATGTGTATAGAAATGACAAAAATTATATTCCACAATTCTTGGGCTAAACTCTAAATTTATTTTCTTTTTATATCTCTATGCTATTGAGACCACTTCCATTTTATTAAACATAATTTTTCCCAATTAAAAATCTCAATTAGAATAAGATATAATATAGTGTTAGAATAAACTTTGTACAAAGACATGTAATGCTTATGTTAATGATAAAAAAACACATATGGATTCAATGTTCTATTCACTGTTCCACAGGACAATGGATTACCAGAGTTGCAGAGAATTTAGGGCCCGTTTGGTAGCAGGAATTAGGAAATGATAGATTTGATCAAATGCTCGAAATGGTCAAATCATGGATTTGATAATCCGGTTTTTCATTTCTGGATTATGTTTGGACCTATTGGTTCCACTTTTTGAAATTGAAATTGGATTTTGAGTATGATTTTTATTTTATTTTTTGAATTGTTTTAATGTTTTTGAGTTTTTGAGACCATTATAGGCAGCCAAAGTTGGTGGCAAGCAACCAAGTTACAATCACTGCAACCAAAATTTGACAAAAAAATTGGAAAATAAATTTGAGAAAAAAAAATCAATTTAAAAAAAATTCGTCAAAAAATTTGTAAAAAAATTCGGCAAAAAATTTGAATTTTTTTCAAAAAAATTTCAATAAATAAACAAGTTACAAACCACCCAAATAAATAAAAAATAAATTAAATCCCTCCCCACACAAATAAAAAATTAAAAAATTAAGTGTAGATGTGAAAAATTTAAAAATTTGCTTTCCCTCCATTCAAATTCCAATTCCACCTTTTCAGATGGAAGATTTAAATGCTCATTTTTGGCAAAATGAGCATTTACATATTCCTATTCTATTTTCATATTGCACTCCCAAACTGAGGATTCGACGAAATTGGAAATAACAAATGCCAATTCCAGGCTAATTCCCGCTACCAAACGGGCCCTTAATATTTTATTGATATTCCTCTTCTTTATTTCATACATCTTGATGTAGAGCCCTCTACTATCACCTTAAGGAGACCAACTCAACTTGAGGATTCAACAAGTAACTTGGAATCCACACAAGGAATTAGCCTCAATTCAATGATTAAGTAGATTTCCTTGACTTTGTTAATCACTTCCACAACCCTGCTACACAAGTTCACTTCCTCATTTCTTGGCAATTCCTCCTAGCACCATCTCCATCCTAGGCCACCTAGTGCACCTAGTGCCTCCACCATGTCAAAACCTCAACTAGGCTTTTCACCCTGATCCTAACATCAAGTATCATCTCATCATGGTCTATTCACCATGTGTCAACACCCCATTCACTCCGATCTATTCAACTTACACCATTCTTCTTCTACAACCCTTCTAGGCCTGTCTAGTAGCCCTACACACACAGAAATCAGCAAATTACACCCAAAGTCTCCAAACAAACTGGCAAAGTACTTACCTTTTCATGAAATTCCCTTTTCAGAGTTACTAACCCCATCTCAATCTCAGTCTTCCATCCTTTGATGGGTGAATACTTTCATCGCCAAATGCTCTTCTCCTAGGCCTAATTAGCCCTCACTCAACAAAGCAACTCCTATTTCAACTTGTCTCCAGGACTCAAAGGCCTGAAATAATCTTCCTAGACCTTCCAAAACACAAGTTTTTCAAAATTTCAAAGTCTCACCATTTGTTTGATACTAAGAATATTGGAAAGAATGTAATGGAGACATTGTGGAAGATATTGGATGGAAGGTGTGACATAGAATTTTTTTTCAAAATTTGTAGTAAGTCTAATCAAAAGGCCTTGCACTCCTTAAATTTTGAGTAATAAGGTTATTGTCCTCCTCTGTAATTCATTCCAAGAAGTCACCTAGGGAACTCCTAAATATACTTTCAGAGTTGATATAAAGCTTTAACTAAATGGAGATGAAAAATAACATATTCGTTTCATGCCTATGTGGTAAAAATTCATGAGATACTAAAGAAGACCTTCTATTTGTCATTGAAATCTTCATTGTCCCCCACAAAATATTAAGTAATAACTACCCTAGCCTTAATTTGTTTAACAATGCACCATATTAGATAAAGTAGGTTCTATCACACATGGCACAAACTCTCTTCAAACTCACAATATGTTGCATGTGTAGTACAAAAATCATGAGATTCTAAAGAAGGCCTCGCTCTTAACCAACCAAATCTTCCTTGTACCACACAAAAATTTGTGTGATAACTATGTCTACTCCAACCTTAATTGTTTAAGAATTCATCATATTCGATAAAGTATGTTTAATAATTGTTGGGATTGGTCCTTTGGCATGTATTAAACAGAATAGAATTTTTAGCATATTATTATCATTCTATTTCTTTGCTGTAAACATGCCATTGGTTCATATTTGTAAAAAAAAATTCGTGTTAATTTTTTTTTTCTATTTTTTCCATTTGATAACCACAATCAACATTTCAAAACAGTGAATCGATATCCTTGAGCACAAGCACCAATAACATCAAATAATGGAGATAAAGCATGGGCTAGGGCATGGCACCAGTAGATTAAAACTGAACCAATGACATGTTTACAACGAAGAAATAGAATGATAATAATATTCTAAAAATTCTATTCTATTTAATAAACACCAAAGGACCAATCCCAACAATTCTTAAACATACTTTATCTGATATAATGTATTGTTGGGTATGTGCAAGATCATGAGGGGCCAAAAAGTGGCAATGTCAGTTCAAAACTTTGACAATGTAGCTGACGACTTTTTTTTCACCCGAATTTGATAAAATGAAAAGGGTATCTTAAGGAGATTACCAGCTTTCTATTGATATAATTGCTGGCAAATTTTGAATTCGGTAAGTAATTATTAGTTATTTTCTAATTGAGCTACCTCTAAAGTGTTGATTTATATACTAATTGAAAAATGACTATAACTTTTAGATGGTATAACATTTTTGAAATCCAAAAAATGTGTCAAATTCTATGCTTCGCCTACTATAAGGAAAAAAAAATAAAAAATTGAATTTTGTAAAGTTTTGAATGAGTTAAGGTGGTCAGACACGGAAGTTTTTTAATTCTGAAAATGTTGTAGAAAAAAATTCATAATTAATTATTTTTTTGGAATAAAATTACAAAAAAATATGCATCACATCTGGGTATGAGTCTACTACTTATATATAAAATGTTATAATAAAATATTATCATTTGATTATGATTAAGGTGGTCAGATATACACCTACTTCTAATTTTTTTCTTGAAATTTTTGTATTGTTGTATGCACCCTAAAATGGTCGCCTAGACTTTGGGCCCCATTTATTTGATTTATTTATCCTGAATCAGTTTTATCAATAATCAATATTCTCAACATTATCAATTTCCTTAATCAAGTCATATTTCATCATTTTCGATTATTTTCTATGGGCTAACCATCTTATCCTAAGTCTTTATTTATTTAAAAAGAATATTTTCTCCCTTTTTATTAAACAAAAAGGCCCCACTTTTCTTCTTATCCTAAGTTGCACAAATAAAGTATTATTCCTATTTTATAAAAAAGAGAAAAGCACCTTTTGTCTCACATGGACATAAAGTCAACTCCTATTTTCTCATTGGAGGATACTTGTGCACATGGATTGCTCCTCTTTCAAGCTCCACCGCTGATTAAGACTTTTTGCCTCTTAATCTCAATGGTCCATTTCACCTCATTTCTTATAAAAGGAGAGCTCTCTCCCTCATTCTAAGACACTTGTTTTTATGCTAACTCTATGCTGTAGGAACTCTTTGGAGCTTTTTGGAGATCATTGTTGCATTGCATCTTAGAGTTCTTCATTTACTTCATAGTTTAGTTTCCATTCTTGGATAGTAGTTCATGTTTATGCTTTCATAGCTTAGATTTCACTTTTAAGCTTTAGAATAACTCATCTAGCTTAATAGGAAGGGTTGTAACACATTGTTATTTCCATTTCATAGCTTAGTTTGTATTTCCATTTTCATAGCATAGCTTGCACATTTGCATTCTCATTCTTAGCTTGCATTGCATTGCATTTCCATTTGATTCTTTGGAGATATTGGCACTCTTTCCCTTGTCTTAATTTGAATCTCTCATTGTATGGTTGACTAGCAAGGTCACAAGCTCAATAGCTCTAGCTGAGAACAAATCCATAATCTTGCAACTCCATGCATACAGAGCTATGGATCGATTTGTGAGGGCTCATTCTTGAGTTTCCTTGCATGTAATGATTCATAGAAGTGCACAACTTTTGTGTGTACATTTTTGGCACCCACCATGGGGCATATCTTCACTATTTGATGGTTATCCTATCATGCTCCATCCTTCGATAATAATTTCCTTATGATTTGATCAACCTTATCGATTTCACTGTTCTCCTTTATCTGATTTCGATTTCGATTCTGAGGGGGCAGTATTTATGGGATTCTCATCCCTGATTTTCTTGATTCAGACATCTTTTGTGAGCTTTCGCTCAAATTTGAGATTCTTATCTCTTACTTTGAATGTGATCCCGAATCGACCTCATATTCAAAGGCCTTTGTTTATGTTTGTCCAGGTGTGATCCTGAATCGACCTCACATCTGAGTTATTTTATGATCCTAGATCGATCTCACATTTCAACTTCATTCTTTGACTACATGTGTTCCCAAATTGATCACACATTAGTCAAAGAGGGGAAAATGTATGCACCCTAAAATGGTCGCCTAGACTTTGGGCCCCATTTATTTGATTTATCAATCCTGAATCATTTTTATCAATAATCAATATTTTCAACATTATCAATTTCCTTGATCAAGTCATATTTCATCATTTTTGATTACTTTTCTTGGGCTAACCGTTTTATCCTAAATTTTTATTTACTTAAAAAGAATATTTCCTCCCCTTTTATTAAATAAAAAGCCCCCACTTTTCTTCTTATCCTAAGTTGCACAAATAAAGTATTATTCCTATTTTATAAAAAGGAGAAAAGCACCTTTTGTCTCACATGGACATAAAGTCAACTCCTATTTTCTCATTGGAGGATACTTGTGCACATGGATTGCTCCTCTTTCAAGCTCCACCACTGATTAAGACTTTTTGCCTCTTAATCTCAATGGTCCATTTCACCTCATTTCTTATAAAAGGAGAGCTCTCTCCCTCATTCTAAGACACTTGTTTTTATGCTAACTCTATGCTACAAGAACTCTTTGGAGCTTTTTGGAGATCATTGTTGCATTGCATCTTAGAGTTCTTCATTTACTTCATAGTTTAGTTTCCATTCTTGCATAGTAGTTCATGTTTATGCTTTCATAGCTTAGATTTCACTTTTAAGATTTAGAATAACTCATCTAGCTTAATAGGAAGGGTTGTAACACATTGCTATTTTTATTTCATAGCTTAGTTTGTATTTCCATTTTTATAGCATAGCTTGCACATTTGCATTCTCATTCTTAGCTTGCATTACATTACATCTTCATAGTGATTCTTGGGGATATTGGTAGTCTTTCCCTTGTCCTCATTCAAATCTCTCATTGTGTGGTTGACTAGCATGGTCACAAGCTCAATAGCTCTAGCTAAGAGAAAATCCATAATCTTGCAACTCCACGCATAGAGAGCTATGGATCGATTTGTGAGGGCTCATTCTTAAGTTTCCTTGCATGTAAGGATTCATAGAAGTGCACAACTTTTGTGTGTACATTTTTGGCACCCACTATGGGGTAGAGTAGACTAGCTTTGTCCCTTCTTTTTCTATATTTTCATCATTTTTCGTTAATTTTTTGGCAAGTTTTTATCTTAATTTTTGGATATTTTGCATTCTCTATTTTTCTGTCTCAGAGTATCATGTGACACTTCTCAGGTATATCGCATGATATACCTTATAATACCAGTGTGACACTTTGTGTCTCAGAAGAATCACATGCAAGTATTGAGGTTTATCGCTTGGTGTCGTGCAAAGTATCACCCGCCTATTGTGAAGTATATCGCCCAGACTGAGGTATATTGCCCGGATATAGGAAACTGCATCATGTGATACTGGTGAAGTCTGAGGTATATCACTTGATATAGTAGAGAGCTGGATTTTAAGTTTTATCAGCCAAATTTGATCACATTTAGCTTGCTGGCTTACTTTGATGCATTTAAACAGGGTTAATTTACATTTCTTAGTCTAAATTGATCAGGTTTCTACATTGCTTTCACTTAGATTTTGGTTTTCCTAACCCTAGTTGTCTAACAAGTTGTTGTTGTAGGAGCTTTGCTTGGAAGGAAATTGCTATAAATCACATGTCAAAGAGGGTTACTAACATTTTTGCAGGGCTGCCCAAAGCATAAACAAAAGCAAAAAGATTTTTTTTTTTAAAGTGTTTGTGATTTATTTCCTTTCAAGTGTGGCATTTACTAATTGTATTAGGAACTTTAATACCTTGTGAAAGAGATTTTGAGGTGGTAGGAGAAGTATGCTCTTCACCTTTAGGTGAACAAGAAAATCCTGACCCATCTTAAGGTTTTTGGAAGCAAGGGGTAATTAAATTTTGCTTGGTGTGTTTGGGAGAAGTTTTTGAGATAGGGGAGTATGCTCTTCACCCTTGTGGTGGACCAAAAATCTTGAACCTCAAAAATCATCCATTCTTTGTTTAGTTTAGGATCCTTTAGCGGGCCTTCTCTTGAGAAATCAAGAGGAATGATCCAAGTGGGGACAACCTTGTCATCATTTTCCTTGGTGGCGAGTGATTCCAACTCACTATAATCTCAAGGCTATCGAGGACACAAAACCTTGGTAGACATAACACTTGTCTTCGCTTGATGTGAGTAACTCATGGGATTGTGACCATGGAGAAATCATTGAGCAAGAATTCTTAAGGTACTCTTGAGGCCGCAAGGTCCCAGTCCTCTATAAGGAGAAAGAGGGGTGTTATGAACGGAAGCCCTTATTAAGAACCTTTAGATAGAAGCCACCTTATTTAGCCACTTATCTTCTTAGTGCAAGGATTGATCCAAGTGGAACAACCTGGATCACCTTAAGATACTCACCATATGTGTTCCTTTGGTTGTGTCTTTGACACTTCCATGACAAAGCCAACATCTATTGTGGGTAACCACTTTGTGTGAGGCAAGGGGACACCAAGTTGTGGCTAAGTTGGTAAGTATTGAGCCTTGACTTTTTAGGATAGATTTTCTTGAATTGTCTTCGATTGTGTGATACCAGTGTAAACATTCTCAATATAAAAACAATCAGTAGCGTTCATAGGGTGCAATTTTATTTTGATATCACAAGTGTTTTTCTTGGCAAGGTTGATTTTGCCCTTGTTTCAAGTGTTTTGAGACATGTTTGATCCCTCACTGTTTGCAAACTTGCCAAAATTCTACTGATATTGTGATTGAGATTGAAAACATCAACCCTCAGACCGAAAATTTTGACCAAACAAACCCAAAAAATGCAAATTTTACACAGTTCTGGTCAAGAGTTAAACAATTTTGCAACAGTATCGCCTGCTTTGAGAAGAAACATCACGCGATAGTTCACCCCTACTAGACTATCACCCGACCTTCCTGGTGTTTATTGCCCGGATATTGTGAGGTCTATTGCCTAGTGTAGGGTGAAGTATCACCTAGTTATAGGTGTATCACCTTGTTAGCCTGGAGTATATCACCTGGGTAGTTTCTACCGTGCTTTCAATTTGGTCAGTTTCAATTACTGTTAGTCAGGTTAGGTCTTTGAGTAGGTTCCTTACTCTATCATTAGAGACCTATTTTGGCTCTAAATCTCTAGTTTTTACCCTCTAAGAATAGCATCAATTGGTTTACAAGGCCACTTTGAAAATAGTTGTTAGGTTAGAAGGTTATTCTTGGTGAGAAAGCTCATCTCTTGAATTGTTAGCTACATTCTTAGAGAATTTTAGTGCTCTTATTGTCCAAATCACTTTCATTTAATCAATTTTAGTTATATTTCGGCCTATTCCAACCTCCTGGTTCAAAAGTGCAAGGGTAGTCACCCTTTGATTTGAAGCACCTCTTTGACAGTTTTGGTAAAGCCCTTTTTTCTATCTTTTCATTTCTCTTTTGACAATAGAGAACTTTGATTATCCTAGTTTGGTGTTGACACTTTGAGAGGTTATCTTATCATTAAGAGTCTCTTTCTTTCATGTCAGTTACAATGAGGTACCAAGTCAATCAAGGGAAGTGACCCCTTGTTGCCTTTTGCCAGTTACCACTAGTTAAGACTCATCAACATCATAAGGGAAAATAACCCCTTTTCGATCAATCTCCTAAAAGTGAATTTGAGGTTTGTTTTAATCCAAAAGGTAATCCTAGTGAAGTGAGCACCTCTTTAGCACCACTTTCATCAAGTATGGACATGAGTTACACTTTCACTCAACAACAAAGAGAAGCCATGAATCAAACTCTTGAGGATATCTTTCAACGACATAAGAGAGAGTACAGTGGTTCTTCTCATGCTAGTCCACCCGGGTCACCCCCCAACAACACAAGGTATTTTGATGTTCATCAACAAGCTGAGAGACATTATAGGCAAACTCACTCAGATTTAGGGTCACAACATGAGGACCAGAACAACGAATCTAGTGACCATCACATCAACACAGCCAATGCAATAAGGCAGTCAAGACAATCTTCTCCACTTAAAGATACCTCTCGATATGAAAATACGAGATTGAAAAGCATTGAACGAGAGAAGAAAGCCTATCTAGATGAACAAGCCGCCAAAAAGGAGAAATTTAGACAACTCGAGGAAGAGGAATGTGCATTATTGGACATAAGAAAAAGAGTTGCCCAAGAAGAAGAAGATAGGCTCTATGCACAACAACTCCAAAATCAATTTAATGGGAGGGGTAACAATAGTGGGACCAACTCACCCCCATCTACCCCTTCACCAAGTCCTAAAATAAGGTCAAGGATGCCCTCAAGATCCCCAAGTCCTAGAGGTAGAAGGACTTCAAGATATGATCACCATAGGAGACAATCGTCTCCTAGACTTTCAAAGCAACCCTCTCAACGAGCACATCATGGCTCACACCATGGAGGAAGTTATGCCAACTTCAATCATATAGATTTTATGACTATGCAACAAGATCCATCCTTTCAAGCATATGTAGAAAGGTATGTGGAATAAAACAAGGATCAGTTCCTAGAAAGTATCATCAATAAAGGTGCTAAGATCCCATACAATTTTGATGTGGACCAAAAGGTAAAGAAGCAAGATCCATCAACTAATGAGGTGATCAAATAACTTCAAAGGGATATAGAAAGGATGAGGGCTCCTAAGAGCAAGTTTAATTTGGACTCCATATGCCCCAACCCAATTGACAAGAGTGTGGTGTTGGTTGAGTTCCCTAAGAAAGTTGAGTTTCCAACCTATGACAAATATGATGGCGTTGGTGACCCTCATGACCATGTTCAATAGTTCTACATAATGAGCTTTTATTTTCACCATGAAGACTCCTACTTGATGAGATTATTTCCAAGGAGTCTCAAGGGTCAAGCCGTGGAGTGGTTCACCAACCTTACTCCTCCAGTAAAGACATTTAAGGAACTTGTCCAAAGATTTGTTCAACATTTTTCTTATAATCTATCAAGGTCGGTCACCATGCTTGATTTGTGCAAACTCAAACAAAATCAAGGAGAACCTTTTGTTACCTTTCTACAAAGATGGAGACGTTTGTGCTCAAAATATCCAAGGACAATTCCTGAGGAGGAAAGAATAGACATCATTGTGAGCAATTTAATACCAGAGCTAAGGTATGAGGTTAGGAAGATCCCATTTAATTCTTTTGATACCATGGTGGAAGTGGCATGTCGCATAGAGGATGTCCTAAAAGAACAAGGAATTTTGGCTAAACCAACTAATAACAACAATGGCCAAAACAACAACAATAATGGTAATAAGGACAAAAAGAACCCTTATTGGAACAAGAATAAGCAAGTGGTCAATGAAAAAGTTTTTGACTCATCTCAACCTAAGAATGAAGGAGTTCTTAATCTCTCTAATGCATTCCAAGCCATGAAGCTACAAACATCTTCAACACAACAAGAGAATAAACCCAAGTATCAAGCAAGACCTAAAATAGAAAAGAGGCAATTTATCAAACTTGGAGACTCCTATGCAGACATTTTAAAGATGTTAATTGCTCATAATTTGGTGCACCCCCAAGATCCTACAAAGCACCACATACCAGATCCTAAGCCTCATTGGTGGGATGAGAAGGCCTTTTGTGTCTTTCACAATGGAATTGGACATAATATAGAAAATTGTTTTAAACTTAAACATCTTGTCCAAGATCTCATTGAAATTGGATGATTACAAGTTGATGGTTTAACCACTAATGTAGATCATAAAGCTTTTAAAGAACCCTTGCCCAAATATGAGAAAGGAGAGAATTCTAACAACAAGAATGGCAAGGCTGCTATCAACTACACCTACACAAATGCTGAAAATGTTATTAATATGCTTGAAGTTGTTGGTGACAATGTCAACATGATGAGAGGGAAAGACCCTTATGGATATGATGTGGATTCAAATCCTATGCTTGATGAAGGACCCATTATGGTCCTAAGAGGTCCTCACTCACAAAGGATGTCTCAACCCCTCAATGCTGTCACTAGAAGCCAGTCTCAAGCTCCCATTGTTATTAGAGGTCCTAACTCTAGTAAGTCTAAGAAGCCAATGTCAAAGGGTGTTCTTCCGAAATCTGCTATTGGTCCTGAGTTGAATTATAATCTTGTTGACCAATTACAATGTACACCAGCATAGATTTCAATCTTTGAGCTTTTGGAACTATCCCCTAAGCATAAGCGTGTCCTTGAGGATGCCTTGCGAGCGGCTAATGTCCCTAATGATATAGATGTAGATCAATTCTAGAATATGGTCAACCACTTGGCTAGCCCTCACTACCTTACATTATCAGAAGAAGATGACAAGTCATTAAGTCATCCACACAATTTGGCCCTTCATATAGAGGTTATGATCCACAAGACTCGTGTCAGGCGTGTGTTGATAGATGGGAGTGCTGGGCTTAATATTTGTTCTTTGAGCTTATTGAAGGCCTTGGGTTATTTCGAAAAAGTCATTGACACAAGGAAGAAAATAACTATCAAGGCTTATGATGAAGCAGAACGTAGATCTAAAGGATTGGCCATTCTTCCTATCTGAATTGGTCCTATAGAGAAAGATATTTTGTTCCAGATTATTTATGCCAGTCTTTTGGCTTACAATATTTTGTTAGGTAGACCATGGATACATGAGATGCAAGCAGTCCCGTCTACCTATCATCAGTGTGTAAAATTCCCTTACAATGGAATAGAAGTTTGCATACCTGGAGACAACACACTGTCAGTCAACACAATTTTAGCAGGGTCTCACATTCCTTTGAATAGGGAGGCTAACACTTTTGATACTACATTTGAACAATGCAAGAATAAATTCAAGACCATAGATCTTGGTATGGGGGATTACAAATTGGATTCATTCACAAAATTTCCAATTTCCCCTAGGTCTTATGGAAAAAATTCTCAAGAAATGAAGCCCTTGTCTTCGATCATGACATTGTTTAATAAGTTTGTGGAATCCTCAGTTCCAATTCAAGAAGAAAAAGAAGAGGTTTCCGTTAGGGACTGGATTTACTGAGAAGAGAAATACCTACATAATAAGAATTTTGCACCTTCCCCTAGAACTTATGGGAGAGGGTATACATTGGTCAAGAATATGGGTTATCCAAGACAGGGTCCCCTTAGTCATAGGATGGATGCTAGGGCTGAACCTCTTAACCATGCCCTTTTTGGATGAAGGAATAAGTCAACAGTTGGCTTAGGTTTTGAAAATAAGAAACAAAAAAGTGTCCCTGTCTCAGCTACGACGGACAGTGACAATGACTCAGACTACACATCTAATCTCCCTAATCAACAAGACATGTCTGATGATTGGGTGCCTTCAACAAATCTCCTTTGGGGAGATTCACAAGATTTGACAACTGCCAGTATGAATGCTAGATTGACAATGGAAAGTGTTGCTATCCTAGCTACGATGGATAGTAACAATGCTAGTGTTAGAGAAGGGGAAACTCTTCCCAATCTTGAGGCTTCTACATCCCGAGGCCCGAATAATTATTCAAACACAGACTCACATGAGTTTGAATGGGATTCACTTTCAGATGCAACAGTTGATTTAGACATGGATGTTGTCCATACTTATAGTACTCAACCCAATGTGACCAATGAGCCTAGTGTAGGACTAGAAGATTGGACTCCTCGAATTGCCTTAGTGGACGATGCTTCATTTGGTAGGATAAGTCCTAATTTAGGTATCTTAGGAGAAGACTTGATGAATCCCAATTGTATGGTCACCAGAGATAACACCTTCCACATAAACAATGTTGAACCCATCATTGACCTACCCCTTGTTCACTATGACTTAATCGACTGGTCTCAGCGCCATCAAGAGCTTAGACTCCTCACTTTTTAGAATGATTATGAAATTGCCTGCTACCTGAATGCTCTTGAACCTGTGGCTTCTTCCACTAGTGAACCAACAACAAGTATGACGGAGCTTGATATTAAGTACCTTAGTTTAAAAATAAAAGAAAAAGAAAAAAAGAAAAAAAGGTCTGATGGTGAAAACCACTTTGTGGCGGTGTCAGAACCCAAAATAGTAAAAATAAATGACGCATCCAAGGGTGAAAACCTCATTGAGGTTCCTAAGGATGGGGTACTTAATAACTTTCCAAGTTACTTCCAAGATAGGTCATCAATTCTCATTGAGCCCACACAACCAGTCAATTTGAATATAGAAGAGGCTCCCCAAATAGTGCACCTAGCTCAGTCTCTATCAGTTAGAGAAAAAGAGGCATATACAAAATTTTTGCAAAAGAAGAAAATCAACTTTTCTTGGACATATTCTGATATGCCAGGGCTTGACACTGATCTTATTATGCATCATCTATCTATAGCTCAAGGAATAAAACTAGTTAAACAAAAGTTGAGGAAAATGCATCCTCACATAGCTCTTCTTGTTAAAGTTGAATTAGAAAAGCTCTTACGTGCAGGATTCATTCGAGCTATCGACTATGTTGAGTGGATCTCCAATATTGTTCCAGTTTCAAAACATGATGGGTCCATTCGCATTTACATAGAATTTAGAGACCTCAACAAAGCGTGCCCAAAGGATGTCTTTCGACTCCCTAACATAGACATGATAGTGGATATGACCGCGGGCTATGAGATATACTCTTTAATGGATGGTTTTTCTAGATATAACCAAATAAAAATAGCTCCTGAAGATCAAGAGAAAATAGCTTTCACATGTGCATGGGGAACCTATTGTTGGAACGTCATGCCATTTGGCCTAAAGAATGCAGGAGAAACATACCAACGACCTATGACCACAATTTTTCATGATATGATGCATAAGAACATGGAAGATTATGTGGATGATACCCTGGCTAAATCTAGAAAATGGGACTCACACCTCGACGATCTGGAAGTAATTATAGATCGCATGGCACAGTTTCAGCTTAGATTGAATCCAAAAAAGTGTGCATTTGGAGTTGCCTCAGGTAAACTCCTAGGATTCATAATTTCAGCAAAAGGAATAGAGGTTGATCCTGAAAAGGTCCAAGGTATCTTAGATATGCCACCTCCAAAGAACATAAGTCAAATGAGTTCAGTCTTCAAGGATGACTCCAATCTATATGGAGGTTTATTTCACAACTTGCAGATAGAGCACAACCTTTCAATAAAACATTGCATCAGGGAGTCACATGTGTGTGGAATGAGGATTGCCAAAAGAGCCTAGATCAAATTAAATGATACTTGGCTAATCCTCCAATTTTGATGCCGCCTATTCCTGGGAAACCATTGATTTTATACATTTCAGCAATAGAGTCTTCCTTAGGGGCATTGTTGGCTCAATTAGATGATATTGAGAAAGAAAGGGCCATTTACTACATTAGTTGTACTCTAGTATCTTATGAGATCAACTATAATAGCATTGAAAAGTCTTGTCTGGCAGTAGTGTTTTCTTCCCAAAAATTGTGCCACTATATGCTCGCTCATACTATACATTTGGTTGCAAAAATTGATCCTCTTAAGTACTTGCTTAGTAAGGCTTCCCTCACGGTTAGGCTTACCAAGTGGATGATGGTTTTATCTAAATTTTATATAGAGTACATTGAAAGAAAGGCCATAAAAGGGCAAGCTATTGCCGACCAATTAGCTGACTTTCCAGTTAAGGATAGTATGCCTATTCAGGTAGAATTCCCAGATGAACACATACTGTATATGACTACCCGCACATGGAAGATGTTCTTTGATGGTTCCCACATGCAAAATGGATTAGGTGCTGGAGTATTATTTTTCTCTCCACATGGGTACAACATTCCAAAGTCTTACAAACTTTTATTCCCATGTACAAATAATATTGCCGAATATGAAGCTTTGACCAATGGATTGAAAATGGCTATAGAATGGAACATAATAGAATTACATGTCTTTGGGGATTCACAATTAATTATCAACCAAGTCAATAAGGAGTATCAAACCAAAGATGATAAATTGATACCTTACAAAAAGATGGTTGATTCATTGAGACGTTACTTTACCTTTGTGACATTTCAACAGATCCCTAGAGTAGAAAACAAAGCTGCACATGCTATGGCTACATTAGCTTCACTCCTACAGTTGGAACAACATGAATCCAAATTTGAATTCCTGGTGGAAGAGCTATACCACCCCATATTTGACTCATCTGAAAGAAATGTCATTTGTACCCTTGTCACACATGAGTCTTCCCGCTATGGTGCTATCTAATCATATCTATGTGATGACATCATCCCTAACACTTTCAACCATTCTGAACGCCGAAACCTCATCTGTAATGCCTCTCACCACACCCTTATCTCTGGTGATTTATATAAGAGGGGTTTAGATGGGACACTCCTTAGGTGCTTGGAAAATGAGGAATCTGACCAAGCATTAGCCGACATCCACAAGGGCATTTGTGGTGGACATTCCAACGGTCTTGCCATGGCCCGAAGGTTTCTTAGGGCGGGGTATTATTGGCCCACGATGCAAATAGAAATAGTAGCCTTTGCTAAGTCTTGTGAAAAATGTCAGAAACATGGAAACCTGATTCATGCTCTAGGTAAGGAGCTGATTCCTTCCATTTCTCATTGGCCATTTCAGCGCTGGGCCTTTGATCTAGTTGGGCAGATTCACCCCAACTCATCAAGTGGACATAAGTTCATTATTATTGCTACTGACTACTTCACAAAATGGGTGGAAGCCGTGCCAATTTATGTGGCTTCAGGGAAGACTATCTCTTTGTTCATCTTGAATCATATTATTTGGCGATTTGGAATACCTTCTGTGATTATCACTGATAATGGAGGTCAATTCAAGAATAAGGACCTAAAGAATTTATGCAAAAAGTTTAAAATCAAGCAACATTGGTCCTCCATTTACTTTCCATAGGGAAATGGACAGGCAGAGGCTTCCAATAAAACCATCCTTAAGATTCTTCATAGGAAAGTGCACAAGAATGGTAGGGATTGGTACTTGCAAATCAATCCAGCACTATGGGCTTACAGAACTAGCATTTGTACACCTACAGGAGCTACTCCTTTTTCTCTTACCTATGGCACTGAAGCGGTGTTGCCTTTAGAAGTAGAGATACCTTCACTTAGAGTCTCACTCAAAGGATTGATAACAGATGAGGATTACTGCGCCATGAGGTTACAGGAACTTGAACTTCTAGATGAGAAGCGTAAGGCTTCATTTGATCATATGAGAGTGTATTAGAAGCGTATGTCCAAAGCATTCAACAAGAAGGTTCACCCTAGGGAATTTCAGATAGGTGATCTTGTTTTGAGAGAGAACCCTAAGAATCAAAAGAACAGAGAACAAAAGGGCAAGTTTGAACCTAATTGGCTTGGACCATACATTATTACAGCTACTTTTGGTACTGGTGCATATTTACTATCAGATCCCGATGGAGAACAACTCCCTGATCCCATCAACATTTTGTACCTAAATAAGTTCTATCCTTGATGCCTATTTCTATCTATGGGCATCCTTTGTACATACTTTATGATCCTGAAAAAATACCAAAAAAATTCATATATGATGCTGAAAAAATCCTAAAAAGCATATAAAGTCCTGAAAAAATACAAAAAAATTAAAAAATGCAAAAAATTAAAAAAAGAAAAAAGAAAAAGTTCCTTGGTGGAAACCTAGAAACAGACGCCTTGGTAGCAAAAATACAAAAAAAAAGAAAAAAATGAAAAAATGAAAAAAGATTCCAAGTGGTGAAAACCTGGAAATAGGCGCTACTTGTGGCCTTTGCACTCCTATTTATTAGCATGCATCCTCGACACTGCACCTTTCTCCATCATACCCTGACCTTATTTGGCTTAGTCTGGAATTGGTCTTTGTCTTTGTCTAGGGGGCATAACTGTTAGCATAGGTCTTTTGGTGCATTTGTCTCTTGGGGCATTTCACAAACTGGTCTTTTTCAACACCACACCAAATAGTGTTTCTCCACACTACCCTTGCGTCAAGTGTTTCTTAACACTTATCAGATGTCTTATCCAACAGTCTAGTATGATGCGACATTGCTCATTTGCAAATTTGATACTCAAAGTTTGACTCTATGACCAACACACACGCACTTAAACAATCAACTCGTTGAGATATGTTGACTTTATTTTTCTTTGTGTGCTGTCTATGAGGATTTCTTTGATGAGTGGTCTCTCCCAGAGAAGTTTTCGATGATGCATAGCTAGAAGACTAAGGGTATGAGAACATGTTTTATTTCTTTATCTGCTTGTGGGTATATTTTGTTGATCCTAACTGTCATGAGCATTTATGCTGGTCTTACTTAACAGTTGGGGTTGACAAGGTATTATCCTTAACTATTTTGTGAGTGCATGCTTCTAGTTATCCTGACTTTCATGTGTCTTGATACAAGCATAATATCACCATAACAAAATTAAGTAATCTCACTGCACTAGTCATCTTGACCTGCATGTCTTTGATGACTAGGTGAGATTCCCACATATCTATTTGATAAAGATCATATTCATATTCACATAGTCATACTAGTGTGCATTGTATGATCTTACGATGTTACCAATAATGCTCGATGATGATAATTAGATGTCTATAAGTGTTGTGACCTTTCAAGTCAACCACTTTCATAGTAGCTTGCATTTTTAGGTTCATGTTAGTCTAGTTTTGCATTTTGCATATGGAGAGAGCTCTCCTTTTTCATCTTACGTGGACCTATCACTCGACTGCACTCACCTTCCACTTTATTTTGATCATGTCTTTCACTTCTTGTCTTTCATATCACATCCTTTTCTATTCCTATAGCATTTTGACTTTTTGACCAAATTTCAGAACACCTCAAAATTGCACAAAAATTGCACCCCTAGCTAATTTCGACTTCCTGGATCCATTTTCAGACTCAAAATCAAAATTTGAGGTCATCTTGATTGTCAAAATCACATTTCAAAATTTTCCCCTTCTTCTAAGTAGTTGACTGACCTTTTGAGGCATAATTTGATTTTCGATGGACTTTCTTCCTTCCATGCCTCTCAAATTTTCTAGTCTTTCATTCGCTCTATTTCTAGTCTTCTCACCGGGGCATGTTTTCATGACCTAATGGTTATCCTGTTATCATTTATCTTCGATTATGATTTCATTATGATTTGATCAAATCTTTATCGATTTTCTGTTCTCCTCTATCTGATTTTGATTTCGATTCTGAGGGGGCAGCATTTATGGGATTCTCGTCCCTGATTTTCTTGATTCAGACATCTTTTGTTAGCTTTCGCTCAAATTTGAGATTCTTATCTCCTACTTTGAATGTGATCCTGAATTGACCTCATATTCAAAGGCCTTTGTTTATGTTTGTCCGGGTGTGATACCGAATCGACCTCACATCTGAGTTGTTTTGTGATCCTAGATCGATCTCACATTTCAACTTCATTCTTTGACTACATGTGTTCCCAAATCGATCACACATTAGTCAAAGAGGGGAAAATATATGCACCCTAAAATGGTCACCTAGACTTTGGGCCCCATTTATTTGATTTATTTATCTTGAATCAGTTTTACCAATAATCAATATTCTCAACATTATCAATTTCCTTGATCAAGTCATATTTCATCATTTTTGATTATTTTCTATGGGCTAACCATCTTATCTTAAGTCTTTATTTATTTAAAAGGAATATTTCCTCCCCTTTTATTAAATAAAAAGCCCCCACTTTTCTTCTTATCCTAAGTTGCACAAATAAAGTATTATTCCTATTTTATAAAAAGGAGAAAAGCACCTTTTGTCTCACATGGACATAAAATCAACTCCTATTTTCTCATTGGAGGATACTTGTGCACATGGATTGCTCCTCTTTCAAGCTCCACCATTGATTAAGACTTTTTGCCTCTTAATCTCAATGGTCCATTTCACCTCATTTCTTATAAAAGGAGAGATCTCTCCCTCATTCTAAGACACTTGTTTTTATGCTAACTCTATGCTGTAGGAACTCTTTGGAGCTTTTTGGAGATCATTGTTGCATTGCATCTTAGAGTTCTTCATTTACTTCATAGTTTAGTTTCCATTCTTGCATAGTAGTTCATGTTTATGCTTTCATAGCTTAGATTTCACTTTCAAGCTTTAGAATAACTCATCTAGCTTAATAGGAAGGGTTGTAACACATTGCTATTTCCATTTCATAGCTTAGTTTGTATTTCCATTTTCATAGCATAGCTTGCACATTTGCATTCTCATTCTTAGCTTGCATTGCATTGCATTTCCATTTGATTCTTTGGAGATATTGGCACTCTTGCCCTTGTCCTCATTCGAATCTCTCATTGTATGGTTGACTAGCAAGGTCATAAGCTCAATAGCTCTAGCTGAGAGAAAATCAATAATCTTGCAACTCCATGCATAGAGAGCTATGGATTGATTTGTGAGGGCTCATTCTTGAGTTTCCTTGCATGTAAGGATTCATAGAAGTGCACAAGTTTTGTGTGTACAACTGCTGCATTGAAATCTATACTTTTCACCAATCATACTAAATTTTTCTCAAAAAAGGCCTAGTAGTTTAGAAACTACATTCAATTTTCTATAGATTCTATTCTTACAACTTTTTGATATTAGGTTCATAGCTAGTTGAAATTTTCACGTCAAGTTGACTAACCCTGATTTGCTGATTTTTCATTGCCGCTTAAGGGCATAGTTTGGCCCCTCATGATCTTGCACATACCTTGTTAATAAAAGTCTAATTCTATAGACTACTAGCATGAAGGAAGATTTGACCTAGCCAAATCTTCCTTGTACCACACAAAAAATTGTGTGATAACTATGTCTACTCCAACCTTAATTGTTTAAGAATTCATCATACCAGATAAAGTATGTTTAAGAATTGTTGGGATTTCTATTACACCTCTGTTGTAAACATGCCATTGGTTTATTTTTGAAAATTTGTTTTTTGTGTTAAATGCATTTAAATGGAACATTAAGCGTAGTTATAATATGCTTAAAATCTATTAGTAATTGGTAGATTAAATGCAAATAACACCTTTATCAGTTTAGCATGTTATTATACTTTTTTATATAGATTTTTAATATTTTTTTGAAATTTATAAATTATTTTAATTTTATTTGTAAGAGTTAAGTGGTTTTTATCTTGAATTAAGTGATTTTTAATAGATTTTTGAAATTTATTAATGATTTTTATTTTATATTTGGGTATTGCATGTCAATTCTTGATTTAGTGTTTTCAAGTTAAGTGATTCTTTTCTATTTTTCACAAGGTAGTTTACTTGTTTATGGTGTTGCATGCATTGAAACCCTTATTCATTTTTCTTTATTAAGAGGATTTTGGCTAGTATTTGATATACAGGTTTATAGATTTTGGCTCTGAGATTGAATTGGAGGATTGTGAAAGCTTTTGGAAATTTTAGGGTTGTTGGATTGTTCTTTACACGGTTTCTGCCGAGTGGTGGTTTAAGGTAGGTTTTGAAAACCTTTTTTGCAATTATTCTTTGGAAAATATTGTCTTCATTGTGTTTCCAAGATAGGTTGATGATTTTGGAGTGATTGTATTTTTTTCCATTGTCCTTGAGAAATTTTGTAAGATTAGATTGTTGTGATTTTGTGAATGATAAATATGTATACATTTTGGTTGCTTATGAGTGTAAGCTTTTATAGAAATGTGTGATTTTTTCTAGTTAAGTGATTCTTTTATATTTTTCAATCTAAATAGGTTTTGCAATGGGGAATAAAAGGAATAGATTAAGAAAATATGATCGAATAAAGGATGAGAAAAAATATCATACAAAACATAATCAAGATCAACCTGTCTAAAACAAAATATCTATGAAATGTCTAAAATGAAATATCCATGAAATGTTATAGCATGTATGTATGAAATGTCACATGAAATATCTAAAATAACATGGTCGCTAAACTAGGGCCATGTCCTGATCTGTGACCTAATTTTGGTGCACCTCCTCCTGATGTATGTGTACAATAAACAAAATATGTCATGTATACATACATGTATAATAAATTTTAAATACTTATGATCATAGAAAAATTAATTTTTTAAACAAACATCTCAATGTACTTGTGTATCATGACGGATAGGATCGTGTGGAGTCTATAAATCTCCATATGGTGCAGCATCCTCGTCGATAACCTCCTGGAGTACACATATATATAACATATATTAATCAAATTTTAAATATATTTGTAAGTTTTTTAAATAAATAAAAATTAAATTTAATTATATATACCATAGCAGTGTTTAATGCTCTCTCAGAAGTGCTCAAATCTGACAATTATAATGATATAGCCGTGGGATCAATCCAGTTGTCTGTAAGAAATGTAGCAAAAAGTTGACGACTTGGACATGATGAAGTGGCCCGCATGGTCTGATGATGAGTTGTAGCTAGTGCAGTCTATGGAGGAGTTGTAGGTGGTGGTGTAGTTTGCTGAGGAACTGTCGGTGGTGCAATCTGCTAAGGACTTGTCGGTGGTGTAGTCTGTTGATGACCTGTTGGTGGTGCAGTCTACTGAGAACCTAATCCAGTACTAAGATAGGTCCTGAAAAATGATGGAACCTCCCTGAGTGAAATCCCACTGAGCATATGTATGGTCTGATATGTAGAAAGTAGATCACTAGATAATACTACGCTCGTACATCGCCAATGGTCCATATTTGATATAGTTGTAACCTCCAGAGGAGATGGTATGTCAACTATATCATATAGAGCACCACTAGAGGATGCATCCTATGCAGGTGGAGGAATGCTGGAATGAGAACGTAACATGTACCTGATGAACTACAACTGATTTAGAACCTGATTGAAGAATTTATGATTTAAGATCACCGAGCTGATTTATTAGATATGTAATATGATTAAATCAGTATTATGTTGTCATTGATGTCAACTAGTTTGACAACACTTATCTTGTAATTTACTATACCGAAACATCTGTAGAAAAGGAGTAAAAGAGATGAAGAACATAAATATCTACATGAGGAAGATGGATATGATAGATGAGGATAAGGAATACATTGAGTAACTTGTTGATGAGTCTATGACCTTATGTTATTAACTTGACTATGTTTCATTCATCTATGATGAGGAAAAGAGCTGAAAGACACAAAGCAGTGTTGTCGGTTGATGAAGCATTTCAATATACACCGATGGAGTGTAGTGTATATCGAGCATAGTGTAAACCAAGCTTGTGTTCACCGATGCATTTCTTTGTTAACTGAGAAGAACATAATGAACTAAATGATTAGTTTAGCCAATAAGATTGATGAGCTGGAAAGTGTATGATTTTGAGGTAACAGATAATGTTTGTTACACAGATCGATGACTAACAAAATTTAGGAAAGATCTAATGGATGAGAATCAAACATGTTATTGACACAAGTGTTGAGGTATGTTTAAGAGGGAAGATAAATGAAGATGATTAAGCAGCAAAATCTGATGAAGCATAAGAAAATGATTTACTTGTCTACATAAGAGACTGGAGATTTCATAAGTGAGTGTGATGCCGGAAGAAAAACAAATTGTAGAATCATTGTGTGAACAAGTTTTCATGCATTCTGATCATACTGGTTAAGGAGAACCCTATTGGAATTAGGAGAGATAGGTACTGAGAGGGGAGGGGTGAATCAGTGCCTTCAAAACTTTACTTGTAAACCTTTTAGATCTATAACCGTAAACAGTAATAACCAACCAAAATAACTTGAATCTAACTACATGTATCAATCATTCATTTAACTTATAAAATTGAATAACATGACATCAATATGACAATCACATGACACGAGTATTTTGGTAATGTAGAAACCCTTGTTAGAAGGTAAAAATTGTGGTGGGGATGACACCCACAAATTCTTCACTACTGCAGATAGAAAAGGTTTGCCTGTTAAGGCTGCAAGTTTTGATCACTTATGGCGATCTCACCCTATTATGAGTGACATGTTAGATCAGCTAGATCTATCTAGTTATAGGATTTTAACAACACTAATGAAGTGTGCACTCAGTTAAGAGATTTACATAAGACTGTTAAGTCTACTCTATTAAGAGATTTTATCCAAAACTCTATTACAATTGTTAGAAAGAAATAGGGAATTATTTGCTATTTGACAACTCAATTTTCTGCTACAGATCTTTAAGTTCTGATAAAATATCACCTTAGTTGTGATGAGTCTTTGTTCTGAACTACTCAGTAGCCTTTCCTGATTCTACTCAATATGAATTCCTTTGTACTTGGTTTTGCTCTGTTAACTAATAGACTTGAAGTTAGGAAATTGCTTCAAGTGCTCCATGATTCATATATCAGCTCACACCAAAAATGATGTGGACACACAAATATATAGTGTTCCTTTTTTGCTGCTTTAACAAAATTAGGTTACACAACATAGTCATAACCCTAAGATCTACAGTGTACAATAATGACCTAGATCAACTATTACAAAAGATATACATTGCATTTAATGAATATCATCACATTAAATGTTCCTTGATCTTGGTAAAACATTTTATGAATCATTGTAACCGTTTGCATAGAAGTATGTGCCATTTCAAATTACTATGCCATTTTCTATGATCCTCGGTAAACACTGTATAAACTGCTTGGTGTATATTGTGATGCTCGGTGTTTACTATCTGTCAGTGTCGGTGTCCACTAGTGCTCGGTAAACTATCATTGGATTTTATGAAGGACCAAGGAAATAGGGCTTTTGTCATTGGATTTTATGCTTTGAAATAGAAATTAAAAAAATAGAAGGGAAGTGAAATAAACTAATTATGTCTGAACTAATTGAGAAAAATAAAATGATATATGAAGAGACTATAGAATTTTCCATCAATAGCTCTTTTGGTTGCGTCTGTCTCGCTAAGCTAGAAGAAAATCTCCGATGCCTCATTCACACATTTACTATCACTATAGAATTTCCTCCCCTTGACCATATAATTAGAGACCTTAGCAACTAGTTCCTCAGTGATTTCAAGTTCCAAACTATATAGGTCTTGAATATATCCTCCCTCCATCCTTAAACAAAAGATTCATTGACTTTAGCACCATGAAGCCTTTCCAAATAACTAGTGAGCCCACCATATGAGAATCAACTCAAACTATATAGTTATCCCATCATTTCTAGTAGACAATAGGCTCAATAATATTCCTATCACCTCCCATATTGATAATGCCACCAAGAGAAGAAAAATCCAGATAACCAAGGCACCAAATTTTGAAAACCTAACTGGTGTAAACAAGGAAAACTAGATACTTCATGATACATGGAGGCTAAATTAAAGCAACATTTCACATGGTTGAGTTCATCATTTCCAAAAAAGGCATTCAATTTAGTATTCCCTGTAATCAATGCAGATGAGAATTTTTATCTCTTTTGGGATTTGGTTATTAAATCCCTAGCTTACCATGTGTTGATAATTAATCCCCAGATCAACCAATCTATCTGTAACTTGATTACCCTCTTAATGCACATGAGTGGCCTTATGATGATCAAATGAATTTATCATTTGAATATAATCATAGATCAAATATTTAATTGTCCAACTAGGGGTGATTTTACCATTAAGATAATTAATTATATGGAGAGAATCACTCTCTAACCAAACCTTAGTAAACCCCTTAGAAATGGCCATTTTCAAACAAATGTAGGTTGCATAAACCTTGACAAAGTGGTATAATATGGGTTACACTTAATGTTATGAGAATATGAAATAAAATCATTGTTAAGTTGAAATCTAGTATTATTCATAAAATTAGGATTATGATTAGATTATTTCCTATGTTTACAATAAAATTGTGATTGAGTTTGAAATTAAGGGGTTTCAAAGATAAAATCTAGTTTAGACTTAAAATTAGGATTACAATTATAATTATGGTTATGGTTAGTGTTAAAATTAGGATTAGAGTGAGCATTAGAATTGATGCTAACATTAAGAGTAGAGGTAAAAAAACATTAAAAAATATATCTCTAAAGATAAATATATACTATGTCAAAAGATATCATTCTTGAAATTTTTATGTATTTAATAATTATCTTATTAGTACTTGTTGTTAGGCTAGTACCATTGCAATGAAGTCTGAATTGGTTGCGTTAACTAGTAATTAAAAAAAACTATGTTGACCAATAACAATTTACTAGAGCTCTTTAAAAGATAAATATATACTACTTCCAAAGATATCATTCTTGTACATTTTATTTATTAAAACTATCTTATTAGCACTTGTGGTTAGGCTAGTACTATTGCAATGATTTCTAAATTTGTCATGTTAACTAGAGATTAAAAAAAATTGTGTGGACCAATTATAATTTACCATATTTCATAATTTCTTATAAATTTTATAAAATTCTAGTGTATGCGCATATTTATTAATTTTCTAAATTTTGAGAATTAACTATTGGCTATTTGATTGGCTAAAACAATTATAGCATTATACATGAACTTTACGAATCCACTACCAATATATAATATTTTAGGCTTAATGAAATATCTTCATATCTAATATTGTTGTTAAACATCTACACTACTAATATTTATTATATTAGACAATAAACATGGTTTTAGATTGGAATTAAGGGGTTTCAAAGTTAAAATTCAG
Source organism: Chamaecyparis obtusa (assembly GCA_027943335.1). NCBI lineage: Eukaryota > Viridiplantae > Streptophyta > Pinopsida > Cupressales > Cupressaceae > Chamaecyparis > Chamaecyparis obtusa. Next base: position 269,740 of record BSBK01000511.1, on the reverse strand, counting down.
GTTAGACTTAAAATTAGGATTACAATTATAATCATGGTTAAGGTTAATTTTAAAAATAGGACTAGAATGAGCATTATAATTGATGTTAATGTTAAGAGTAGAGATAAACAAAAATTTAAAAGAGATCTTTCTAAAGATAAATATATAGTACTTTGAAAGATATCATTCTTGAACTTATTTATGTATTTAATAATTATCTTATTAGTACTTGTCATTAGGCTAGTACTATTACAATGATCTTTGAATTAGTTATGTTAACTAGTAATTAAAAAAACTTGTGTAGACCAACGATAATTTACTAGAGCTCTATAAAAGATAAATATATACTACTTCAAAAGATATCATTCTTGAGATTTTTATTTATTTAATTTATCTTATTAGCACTTGTGGTTAGGCTAGTACTATTTCAATGATTTCAAAATTTGTCATGCTAACTAGAGATTAAAACAAATTTTATGGACCAATTATAATTTTCCATATTTTATTTTTTCTTAGAAATTATATAAAATTTTGTAGTGTACATGCATATTTCTTAAGTTTCTAAATTATGAGAATTAACTATTGACTATTTGATTGGCTAAAACAATTATAGTCAAGTATACATGAACTTTACAAATCCACTACCAATATAAATTTTTTAAGGCTTAATAAAACATCTTGATGTCTACTATTGTTGTTAAACATCTACACTACTAATATTTAATACATTAGAGAATAAACATGGTTTCTTAAATTTTCTCAACATGCAAAGAACTAATGTGGAACCTTAGTCCCATAAAAATAGTTGCAAATATATAGGGTTCTATTAAACTTCAACAAATTCTATAGAGTAATTTAAAAAAATGTGATTATGTTGTGTCACAATTTCAGTTACATAGAATCTATTTGCAAGGTCGTTAGTGTCAATTTAGAGGCAATAAATTTTATTGTTTAATCTTGTAATATATTTTTAAAGTTTCTTCTTATTGTAAAAGTATAAATAATAAAAATATTAATATCATAGTAAAAATCATCTTATATTATATAATAGTATTATAAGAAATATAATATATTAATTGTTATAAATATATTATAGTATACATAGTATAAAATAATATAATATTAATTATAATATATACAAATAATGTATATAACAATATTAATATAAATATAATATTTATATTATATTTAAATATTATTATTATTATAAATTATATTATATTGATAAATAAAATAATCTTTCAAATATTTATCATACACTTATAATTAGCATAATGCATGATATAGTACATTTTTAATATTATATATTATGTGCATTATATTATTTATATATTATGGTATATGAATTATAATTATGAATGATATTATATTAATAGATATAATATTAAAATATTTTTATTACATAAAAAATAATAATAAATTAAGAATATTTATTTTAAATTTTTTTATTATAAATTATAAAAGTATATAAATTACACTTACAATGTTATAAGTTTTTTATAATTATCATTATATAAATGAAACTACGATTGAAAATTTAATTTTTAAAATTTAATTAAGACTAGAATTATAATTGATTAACATATATTTAATTAATTTAAAGTAAGATTAAATTATTTAAAAGGATCCATAACCCTCAAATGAATGACTACCACAAATAAAGCATAAACTAACACTAACTCTACAATTTACAAACAGTTACCCAAAATATACTAACAAGACAAAGCAGAAGCTGTACCATTACTAGGACAAAGCTCCTAGAAGAAAAACACAAGGTTTTTAAAGGCTCCCTTAACCTTGAATATAAACCAACAATTTTACCATGCTTTCTTAACTCAAGCCATGAGTTTTAAAAACAACTCCCATAACCCCCTACTAAAAGAGCAATACACTACCTCATTTTCCCTAACATCACCAACATAGAATAAGCATCCACCTCAAATGGATAAAAAAAGGATGAAAATAACTAGTGCCTTAACAAATCCTTGATGTTTCCTTCAACAAAGGTCTCCACCTCAATAGGTGACATCTCCACTTCTAAAGGAGGTACGAGAAAAATTGTGAAAGAGAGAACATAGAAGGCTCTCAACAAAATACTATCCAAGAAAAGAACTAGAGTCATTTGAACAATTTTAAAAACAATATTCTATCCCAAACAAAAGCAGAGACTTTTGACCAAAAACAAAAACCTAAATCTACCCCAGAAAAGATCAGGGTAATCATTTCATTGAAAAGAAAAAAATTGATAATTGAAATGGCTTTGAAGAAGGTAACAACATGCATACTAAAAACAACAAAACCTCTAAAGAACACGAAACTCTAGAAAAAATGAACATGAATGAAATAAAAGAAGCAAAAAACTTTCATACTTGGGCACCAAGAATTGCCAAGTGGGGAAAACACCATCACTACTAATCTACCTACTGAAGCTACAAAGCCAACAAAACACAAGAGAGTAGATCCTATGAAACAAAAAAAAGACAACCATGCTCTGCCCACCAACCACAATGACAACCAATGCCAAGGAAGAAAAGACCCAAAATAAAGCAACTCTAAACAACAAATTCATAAGTATAAAACCTAAACTAGAGAGATTCAACAATGAACCTACAAGAAAGGAAACCATGTATATGAGGAGGAGGGTGTCTTAACTAGGAAGAGTAAGACCATAGCCTTCCTATCCAAGCCCATTGTCCAATGAACACCAATAGAGGAAAACCCAAATAATGCTTTAAAACACCTCTAACCAGAGCATCTAATCCTGTAAAAAACAAACCTCCATGTGAGAAACCCTAACACCGCAAACAACCCATTGTAAGCAACCAGAGCAGCTTGAAGGGACAAGGAAGGGAAGAAAACCCCCATGGCAACCCCCTTAGGCTAGACAAGAAACAATCCTAACAACAAAGATGCCATAACATTGAGCCTATCAAGAATGGAATAGTAAGCTTCCTCCTAGATAACAACTACAAAACCATGTCCTAGCATAGCACACCCAAGCCCAATGACTTCACCAATAGTGATATACCTCTATATCCCACCATAAGGATCCCTAAAAAGCAAAGCTCTCTCCTCGGTGGTAGATAGATCTTACCTGCACGCAACATTCAATGTCAAGAAAAGAGAAACACCAAAAAAGCCTCCCCAAATAAGGGCACCACCTCTTTCCTAGGCCAGAGGGAAGCCAACAACACCAAGCCTAGAACTCTAGATGAATGAGACCAATGAAAAGATAAGTGAGTCATCATTTGAATCTCATTTAGCCTCTACAATGCTTCAAACCCTAGAGATGCTTTTTTTCAAAATCAACTTAGAATATTACTCACAACTATATTGTGATGTGATTTTCTCCTTGAATAGTTAATATGTGAATTCTCCTTTTCTCAAAAACTACCAATTCAACATGTACTTAGCTTGAGTAATAAAGTCTCACAAGCTTAAGTTTATTTAGACTAAATTCAATAAGATTAAACTTAAACTTTATTAAATAAAAATAAAAATCTACCTACTTTACTATTTGTGTCAATAGTTGATAAATAGTTGTCAGATGGTTGTACGAGCACCCTTGCACTTTATTGATGCTTATATCTTTTATCTTATATTTATAATCTGACTATTTGTACATTGTATAATCAATCTCAATATCATTTATCTTTCAAAGTGTTATATTATTTGTTTCTAATCATAAAAGATGCAATAACTAATCATTTATCCTGACTTAAAAGATTGTCAACTCCAACAAAAGATTCTTAATTTCAAACTGAAACTATTGGTTTTACTATAAGTTTGTGTAACAACAAATTTGTGCATCAACCAATTGCCTCTACAAACCCATAGTGAGAGAGAACAATAATACGATGGCAAACATTGTGCCATTGAGAGACAACCTTCAGCTCTCATGGCCTTTCTAGAAATTATAGACTATGTTGAAATGAGCTTTATCGGCCTACATACAGACCTTGACTCCCTTATTGGAAGGAAGGATAGTGGTCCACGACGACTCACAACCACTGACCATATGTGAAGGAAGCCAAATGATGTGTGGAATTTTATGTAGTGAACATCAAAATAATTGAAGTACATTTTTGTTTTGGCGTTAACTCCATTTATACACGGCCGGACTTTCCTGAACCAGTTAATACTTAAATATATAAATATCTGAGGTAGACGCAAAACTTTTCATTATACCAGTTAAAATTCATCAACGACCATCGTTTACTTCATGAAAATCAACGAGAGGATAGAACATTGTGCGGTTGACAGAAAGCCTTGACCATGACTCGTGAATTTGCATCCATGCCTGTCTAAATCGACATCAAAGTTCGAAAATGATCGTTCACCAAACATCGTGTCACGAAGCTGACAATTATAGTCTAACTCAAGACTTTTGCAAAGACTTTGACTCTTCTTCCACCACACGATCAACTGATGGTTCCGTATAGGGCTAATTTTCTCTCTCAAAATACTGAATGTGATACCAAATTTTGTTTCATTGCCACTTTAGGATGGAATGGGAAAAGATCATTGACTACACATGCATAATAAATGGATGAGAATGAAGCAACGCTTAGAAAGTTAAGAAATAATGTGGTACAAATTTCTCTTGGATTAAGAGTTGGATAGGCTTAAAAAAAATATAAGTTTAATTCTTTTGAGGAATTTAGATTCTATAAGGGATACTTAGAGAAAGGAGGCTTTAATAGGGTTAAACAAGATTAAGGGGTGTTTTTTTTTAAAATAATGTTGCTTAAATAGTTGAGGTTAAGATTGATATGGCTTTTTAATAGATGGTATATAAATTTGTTAGATCAATAGATTATTCAAATATAATTCTACTTTGATCTAAATAAGATGAATTCTTATTAGAAGTATATCAATTGGATGATTAAATCTATTCAAACATTCTCTAAAATAGTTTCAAAGTTGTGCATCTCTTTAGTGAATTTGGAGTATACCACCAATATGTAAATGGGGTGACTTGAAGAGATTGTTCAAGAATTTTTTTTGTCCTATTCATCATGAAGAAGAAACTCATTCAGTTGCATTACTATAAACAAGGGTGAGGCCAATATGTACAAGTGGAACTAATGAAATTAGGAAGAAGACAATTTAGCTACTTATAAGAATGTTATAGATTGATAAGTACTCATGAAATGATTGGTGGGATATTTCTATCCTTTAAGAGAATTTTGTTGATAAGAAAATCTAAGAATATAAATGAGGGATAGCCCTAATTATATTATTTGGAGTGAGAAGAGTAAAAAAGGCATCTTTCTTTCATATGTAAATAGTAAGGTAAGAAAAATAAGCTAATGAAAAAGAAAATGGGAAATAAAATAAAAAGTAAGAAAAATGAAAGGATGATCATAATTACAAATAGTGTGATAAAGATAGCCATATGGAAGAAACATATTTAAAGATTTATATGAATTTGAATCCTCCAAAGAACATGAAAAAGAACATTAATAATGTTGCATATGTGAGCAATGGGGACTAGAATTATTGAAAAGCTGAAATAGGCAATCAATTATAGTGTGCCACTATGAGGAAATGTGGATGTTCTTGAAAAAAATAGGTTTCAAGATGAAGTTGAGTTAATCAATTTAATTTTCACAAAAAGTTTACTAAATGGAGAAAAAGTGGAATCTTTAATTGACATGTACTTATAAACAATCCCATTTTTATAAAATTTAAGTTTGGAATTTTATTCGAGACAAAAAGAAATCATCCCAATCCATATTTCTTCAAATAGTGGTTTTGTGCTTTCTCACACTTGTTACTCAAACAAAATATCAAATATTTCACCTTTTGGAAAACAAAAATGGTTAAAAAACAATAAATATGACTTTCTAATGGTCAATGTATGGATGCATCCATGCATGCATGCGTGCGTGCATGTATGTATGTATGTATGTATGTATGTATGTATATGCGTATGTTTACATGTATGCTTGTATATGTTTGGACTACAAGATAGATAAATTGTTCATTGTATTTATTCATTATAGAGAGAACCTTATAGAATTAGTTTAAATAATGATTAAATTTAGAGGATGTTTCTTCCATTTTGAATGAGTATTGTCAAATTATAATATTATTCTTTTAATCATTTTATCCCATCATTCTATCCCATAAAAATCTTGATCATTTAAAAGAAAATAGATTATAGGTTTGGAGCCTACACAAAGTAAAAAATGTTTTAGAGGTAGTGGACAAAAAAGACAATATGGAAGGATATAATGAAGAAGATATGGTGAGGTTGATAGACCTTGGAGTTCTATTCATAGGGGAGAGGAACTAGTAGTTGCGAGGGCTAACTTCGTCAAAATGAGGTTGTTATATGGAATATTGTAAGACCTTCATTTTTTTAGAAATGTAAAATGGACACTTAAATACTTACAAGTAAGGTTTGAATGATTGACTCATCATGTAACTCATTAAAATAGCATGCCTAGTGAAACGTGTCCAAAAAATGACTTTTTAAACATTCGACTAAAACTTAATCTTAAAATCTCTAGTAGTTGAATTTAAAAATATCATTTCTTATTAGTAGAATATTGTATTTCTATATAAAATATAACATATATGCAATTTAAATGGACCAAATACTTATTAGTAATTAGAAATATTCATTATTTTTTAACTTTTTTTGGAAAACAAAAAAAGTTAAAAAATAATGAATAACATATATGTTGCATATATAACATATATGCAACTTAAATGGACAAAATACTTATTAGTAATCAGAAATATTTTTTATATCTAACTTTTATATCCAACGAGGATATTTGTTATATCTAACTTAAATGGACCTTTAATATGTTCAACCCGGACTTCTGGACCTACTGTATTTGGATCCTTCCTCACCTTTGCTGGGGAGTTTGGAAAGAGTGCAACAATCACATCTTTCATGGCTGTTCCTCTCCTCCCAAAATAATCTTTGATAAAATCCAACATGATGTTAAGGAAAATTTATTCTATTGTGGGAGATCTAACAATCTTGCAAGAAGGACTCAAGCCGCGACCCAAGAGAAGAGATTGAACTGCATCTGGAGCTACCCCCTTACTGGCTGGGAGAAAGTCAACTTTGATAGAGCTACCAAAGGGAACCCTGGCCTTGCTGGATGTAGAGGTATTATCAGAAACTATTTTGGTTCTAACCTGGCGGTTGTCATCTTACCTCTAGGCTCTCAATCCAACCACTTTTCTGAACCTTGTGCGGCTCTCCAAGTCACCAAACTAGCCAAGGAAATAGGGGTTAAGAAGCTCTAGCTCAAAGGAGATTCGATGACCATTATCAACTTCTTAAACTGCACTCACCCCCTCTCCTTGTCCATATCCAACATCATTGCAGAAACCCATGATATCCTCAATTCTTTTGATATGGTGCACATCTCTCATGTGTATAGAGAAGGCAACAACGCTGCTGATTGGTTCGCTAATCTGGCAGTCATGAAGGATGTAAAGATGACATGGGAACAAGATATCCTAAGTGAAGCGAAGAATATCATTGAAAAGGAAAGACTCCAAAGTATCGAGGGAGTCATTAAAATCTGACCGACTCTATTTTGTTGTGGCTTCTTTGCCCTTGGCTTGCTTCTAGACTATTTTGCTTAGCTCTATTTTCTCTCTGTTGACTGTCTCTCTTTTACGACTATGGCTTTCAGGCACCCTGTTTAGCCTGTTTTACTTAATCAAAAAGTTTTATATCGAACACAAAAGGACCAACATTGCAACACATAAAAATGATTTTTTGTTATACAAATAACATATTATTGTATAAAAGATAATTTATATCCAACACAAAGGGACCAATAGTTGAACACCAATTTTTTTTGACAATATCACACATTTCATGGGAAAATACAAGACATTTATTGTGTTTAACTTTTATATTTGAGACAAGACAAATTGTTAATATGAAATACTCTAATGCATATATATTGAAACCTTAATAGTTATACACATAAGAATAGTATCTGTACACTAAGATAACAATAGTTGTTTAAGTGAGCATCTTAGTTTATTAAGTGAGCATATTATTTTTTAAGTGACACACATATAATAGATAGCTATGATATTTTATTTGAGACAAAAATTTATTTATATCACTTGTTAATGAATTTATTTATGTATTTTTAATATAAGATTTATAGGTTCTCATGTGTTCAAGTATTGGTCAATTCTATCAACATTTAAATTTTTTTTTGATTTAAATGTGGATTATTTAATTATAATAAATAGTAAAAAAGTGTGGTAAGAAAGACTAATATATTCACAAGTGGACAATCAACTATTGGACCCTTATCAACTATTGGCCCCTCTCCACTAAAAGGTTATGCCACTAACATGGTATGAATGTCTAAGATTGTGATAACACTATTTGGTAAAGCTGATATTGATTATAAAAAACCTTTGTAGAAAGCATTCATAAATACAAACAACAAAGTACGTGGAGAAATTAATCCTTTATATGAATCAAATGCTATAGTTACATAACCCCTTAATGTTCATTAGTAGTAGTTGTATGCACCCTAAAATGGTCGCCTAGACTTTGGGCCCCATTCTTGCAATTTATCAAATCCTTGAATCAATATTTTCAAAAATCAATATTTTATCAATTATATCAATTTTCTTGATCAAATCCTAGTTCTATCATTTATTCGATTATTTTCTATGGTCTAACCATCTTATCCTAAGTCTTTATTTAATTAAAAGGAATATTTCCTCCCCTTTTATTAAATAAAAATCCCCCACCTTTCATCTTATCCTAAGTTGCACAAATAAAGCATTATTCTTATTTTATAAAAAGAAGAAAAACATTTTTTGTCTCATATGGACACAAAAGTCAACTCTTATTTTCTCATTGGAGGATATTTGTGCACATAGATTGCTCCTCTTTGATGCTCCACCGTTGATTAAATCTTTTGCCTCTTAATCTCCATGGTCCATTCCTTTTCATTTCCTATAAAAGAAGAGCTCTCTTCCTCATTTGTATAATCCATCTCTTTCATGCTAATGTTATGCTGCAGGTTTTCTAGGTCATTTGGAGCTCTTTGAAGACATTCTTGCATTCAAGCTTTGAAGACATTGTTGTTGCATTTCATTTAGCTTGCTTTCTTGCTTTCATAGTTGCATAATCATGGCATTCTTAGTATAAAATTTCTTTATGCTATAGATTAATCTCACATAGTTTAATTAGGAGGGATTGTAAGACTTGTACTTTCCTTTCATAGCCTAGTTTGCACTTTCATTTTCATAGACTAGCTTGCATCCTCATTCTTAGTTTACTTGCATTGCATTTCCATTTGATTGTTTGGGGATATTGGCACTCTTGCCCTTGTCTTCAATTTTGGAATCTCTCATTGTGTGGTTGACTAGCAAGGTCATAAGTTTATTAGCTCTAGCTGAGAGCAATTTTATAATCTTTCAACTCCATACATAGAGAGCTCTAGGTCGCTATTGAAGGTTTCCCTTTCATGGATTTCTTTTGATGTAATGACTTAGAGAAGTGCACTACTTTTGTGTGTACATTTCTGGCACCCACCGTGGGGCTTTGAGCCTCATTTTTTGCATTTTTATCAAGTTTTGTATATTTTCAGCATCACTTTTTCATCAATTTTGTGCAAATAGGAGAAACGTTGCTTATGACAAATCTGTTCACGCCTGTGAGCATTCTGTTCATGCCTGTGAATATTTTGTTCATGCCTATGAGCATTCTATTCATGCCTATGCACATTCTATCTCCGCTTGTGAACATTCTGTTTGCGCTTGTGAGCATTCTGTTTGTGCCTGTGCACATTTTGTTGTCATCTCTGCACATTCTTCTTGTGCTTGTGCGCATTCTGTTGTCGCCTGTGCACATTCTGCTTATGCCTGTGCACATTCTACTTGCGCCTGTGCACATTTTGTTGTCACCTATGCACATTTTGTTATCGCCTATGCACATTCTGCTATCGCCTGTGCCTGAAAGTGGTTGTTTTGAGCTCTTTTTTATTTTTTTGAAAATTTTAGTGTTTTCAGAATCCATGCCACTGGCAAACTCTGGAAATCTGGCACCCATTTTTGAGAAATTTTCACAAATGGTATCAAAAATTTAAGTGTGATATCTCATTGGAAAGGTCTTTCCAAGCTTGATCTAGCCATGTTGGTTTCATTTTCATTTTTTTTTATTTGATCAACTATTTTACTTGCAGATTATCTAAATTTTAATGTGCTAACCTTTGTGGGGCTAACAAGTTGTGCTTGTAGGTGCTCTCATTGCTTGGAATTTGCCAAAAGAACACATGTCAAAGAGGGCTACTAACAGTTTTTGTAGGGCTACCCAAAGCATAAAAACCCAATCAAGTGCTTGTTGTTTATTTCATTTCAAGTGTGCCAATTACTAGTTGTTTCATTTCCTAGGCACTTAAGATCTTGTTGTAAGAATTATTGGGTGGTAGGAGAGGTATGCTCTTCACCCTTGTGGTGAACCAGAAAATCTTGACCCATCTTTAGATTTTGAAAGCAAGAGGGTAATTGAACATTTGCTTGTTGTGTTTGGGAGAAAACTTTGAGATAGGGGAGTATGCTCTTCACCCTTGTGGTGAAACAAAAACCTTGAACCTCATAAGTTGATCCATTTTTTGTTTAGATCTTTAGAATCCTTTAGTGGGCTTGCTCTTGAGCAATCAAGAGGAACGACCCAAGTGGGGACAAGCTTATTGCCAAGCTATTCCAACCCACTATAATCTCAAGGCTATCAAGGACACAAAACCTTGGTAGACGTAGTGCTTGATGTGAGTACTTGTGGGATTGTTGTGACCATGAGGAAAGTGTTGAGCAAGAATTCTTAAGGTACTCTTGAGGCCGCGAGGTCCGTTACTTTCCGCAAGGTAAGGAGTCCCTTTGGGGAGCAAGGGGGTGCTATGAATGGAAGCCCTTACTAAGAACCATAGGTAGAGGCCACCCTATTTTTCCATTTAGCTTCTTGGTGCATGGATTGATCCAAGTGGAATAACCTTGATCACCCCAAGATTACTCACCATCTGTGTTCCTTTGGTTGTGTCATTGACACTTCCACGACAAAGCCAATATCTATTGTGGGCAACCACTTTGTGTGAGACAATGGGACATCAAGTGTGGGCCAAGTTGTTAAGTATTGAGCCATTGTCATTTTAGGCTAAAAAGTGCTTGAAGTGTTTTCGTTGTGATATACCTATGTAAATGTTCTTGATCAACCAACATCACGGTAGCATTCATAAGATTTTATTGCTTTGATATCACAAGTTCTTGTCTTGGCAAGGTTGCTTTTGCCCTTGTTTCAAGTGTTTTATGACATGTTTGATCACCTACTGTTTGCAAACTTGTCTACTTCCTGATATTATTGTGCTTGAAACCAAGAAATTGTACTTGCAATCTACAACATTGACCAAATTGCTTTCAAAACTAATTTTTTCACGTTCACTAGTCAAGAGTCACACTACTTGTCTGAAAACTATTGCACAAACTTATTTTGTTGTCTCACAGTTGTCTACAATCTAAAGTTGATTCTTGGCATTCCTAGTCTTCCTTAGTCAGTCCAGGTTGGATCTTAGGTGCTATGACATATTGCTCAAACATTCAAATGAATTTCAATAATATCAATTTGCACAAAATGACTCTTGGTCTTCTTTCTTCCATTTCTTCCATGTCTTCCTAGTCTTCCATTTTCATCCTTTCTCTTCTTTCTTCATGATTCTTCCTAAATTCTTCATGTCTTCTTGATTCTTTTCCTCTTATTATCTAGTCTACCTTCTTCTATTTCATCTCTTCTATTCATTTCTTCCATGCTTGATTCCTATTCTTTTAGAACCATGAATTTCAACTATCTTGTTATGGAACCTCTCTTGAGAATGGATGATCTCAAACTCATTGTTCAATTCAAAGAATTTTATTCTTCCAATAGTCCTTTTGGATATCTCATGGGTGACAAACTTAAAGTAAAAATAAAAGAAAAGATGATTGAATCAGATGCCTTTTCTAGGATCATAGACATGATCATATCATGACCTCCTTCTTCCAAACATTCTTCATCATCTAAATCTTCTCATTCTTCTTCACCTTCCAAGTCTTATCATGACTTTTCTAGACATCATTTGAATTCCTCATCTTCTTACCATAACTCTTCTAGACATCATTCAAATTCTTTATCTTCCAAGTCTCATTATGACTCTTCTAGATATTATTCGCATTCTTCATTATCCAAGTCCTCTTCTTCCTCTAGGTCTTCAATTTCCTCTTCTTCACAATCTCATTCCAATTCTACTTCTCCCAAGAGTCTTACTTCTCAATATGAGCAATATAGTAATCATTGTGATACCTCTCCCACAAAGGGTGAAACACCCACCTTTGATGACTATGATGACTATTATGATGGCTATGATGATGAACCATATGGTCATACCTATGAAACCTCTATTCCTAAGAGTTATCCTCGTCGTGTGCTTGTGCTTGCTAAAGGGTCATCCTATTGGGTAGATTGTGATGGTGATCCGTATGACTCTAATTTTGAAAAAGACTTTGATGAGTTCTGTGAACAATACCTTGATTATGATCCATCTACTTCTATTGAGGAATATAAAATGTACCGTGCTGATTTGAAACATAAATATTATAAGAATCCTTCCTCTAAGAATTCTCATGCTGAAGATAAAGATTACACTCTCAAGCAAGATCATGTTAATGCTGAACCTTTGTCTTTTGATGGTTCCCTTCCATCCCCTACTTCCTCCAATAACCATACACTTCCTAAAGCTTCTGAGTCTTTCAAATCTTTCACAAATCCTTCATCCAACAAAGATCCTAATACTTTTCATGCGGTTCCCTATAGTTATCCTCAAGGGCTACCTCTTAAAGAAACTCAAGCTAACCTTCACTTGGCTGCAAATACTTCCAATAATGCTACACCTAGTGACCCTAAGCCTTTATGCACTATAATGCCTACTTTAGCTAGTCCTTCACCATCTATTCCAAAGTCTTCCATACAATTCCAACATGCTTCCTTGTCCTTAGAAGCAGCTCCATGTCAAGAGGACTTTAAAAATGATAAAGAAAAGAATATAAAAAAATATCAAGATCAAGAACCCTCCATGTCATCCAATTATTTTCATGATGTCTCTGATCTGTTTCATGGTTCTTTTGATCCTCTACCCTCTTCTGCATTCATTCCACCATCTCCTATGCAAGATCAAGCTACTACTCACACCATTGAGCTTATTGACAATCAAGATGACCTTACTTCCATTGAGGTTATTGAAAATAGTGTTGTTGCTTCCAATGTTAAGCCTATTGAAAATCAAGAAAAAAATGATGCACTTATGCTATCCAAAGCAACTTGTCAAGATCAAAGTCTTCCATCTTCTTGTTCTACCACTCCATGTTCACCTCCACTTTCTACTCTTCCTAAGTCTTTGCAAGCTTTGAAAATTCCTATTGAAGAAGTTTCTCCTATTCAAGATGTTCACGATCCTATTGAAAATCCTAATGCTCACTCTAAAGATGCTAATGTCCTTGGTTGTTATATAGATGATGATGAGCTTATTGATTATCCTTTTGTATCTTCCGCATCTATCCTTGGACCTCCTCCACTAATACTAAGGCCTTCATGTCTTCCTTCCATCTTGGGCCCTTATGTCCCTTCACTTTCCCCTCCTAACTGTCCTAATTCTTCATCCATCTTGGGTCCTTACATCACTCCATCTCCTATCTTTCCTTAAGGTCAACATAGATGCATGCCCTTGAATCCTTTTCATCCACCCACTCATCTAAACCAGTCATATTCTCCTTCTTCTTCCACAAGTCTCAAGTCTTTTGAAAGTAACTTGAATGTTCAATACAAGAAAAAGAAGCAATAAAAGAATCCATCAAAAAAAATCACCGTGTCTCCTCTAATCGACATGGATACATAAAATCAAAAGAGATATCTAAGAAGAAAACTACAAGACATGTATGGGTTCCAAAATCCATCATTGAAGATATTCTCTCTGGATCATCAAAAAGAAATGAAAAGCCTAAGGCTATATGGATTCCAAAGTCTCTCTTGAAAGAGTCTTATGTTGAACAACAAGTGAAGTTGACATTCAAGCTTCTAAAGGCTTCCACTTCATCTTCTTCTAAAAACATTCTTCCATTCCACGTGCCCGAATTGCAACCTTTGCTAAATATTCACCATATTCCTTATTCACATTTCCTCCATCCTCTTGCCACCCTTCAAGGTGTGTGTTGACGTTGATCTTGCCTTCCTTTCCATCTACCCTTTCACAATCCTTCCATTCATTATCCTTCTACCTTCTATCCTTTTTCCTCATTTTCCTATTCCTCCTATCTTCCAACCTCACTTGCTTTACATAAAACCTTATCCTCCATTTTTCTCTTCCATCTTCCTTTCCCTATCAACATCTTTGAGCATATCATTTGAATCCTTGACATATCATGGTTTATCCTTTCAAGGAGAATTATCTAAAAAGTTTGCCTTCTTCCAAAAAAAGAAAAAAGAAAAAAATGAAAAAAAAAAAAAAGAATGAAAAAATTGAAAATGTGCCTTGGTGGAAACCTGGAAACAGATGCCTTGGTAGCAAAATTAAAGAGAAATAAATTCATCCTATGGTGAAAACCACTCCCTTGTGCCACCTTGGATAAGTACCGTGATGAAAACCTGGCAATCAGACATCATGTGTAGTTCTTCTACATATTTCATCCATTCCATCTTCTCTCTTTGATCTTGACAATGTTGACCTATACACAAACATTTGGATATCTTGTGAGCTATCTTATGATGGTCTTGCTTTCATTCCATTCATGTTTAGCCTTCATAGTCATTTTCCTCCATTTATTCTAGCATTTCACTATCTTTTTCCCCTTTGGTCTTGATCTAATAAAAAAACTTAAAACATGATGCTATGAAGCCTCTTGACATGTCTACTCCTTTGGAATGCATCCCTTCCTTCTTTTGCAGTGTGATTTTGTGACTTATCCTATCCTAGTCTTTCATTGATTGTCCAAATGTGCTTTACATGATAATTTTTTTTCCCTAGCTTGGGTACTCTTGAGGAGTTTGACCTTGAGGATTTCTTCCCTCCGTTCGCTTTCATTCTCCTTTCCTCCATCTCATTCACCAGCTTGCTCATCCATCTTGTCCCTCACCTTGCCACATTTTTGAACTACATGATGTGATCTTGCTCATGATTTTGATGACCGTTCTGTCTGGGGGCATCCTTTGTACATACTTATTAATCCTGCAAAAATCCAAAAAAATGGTATATTGTTAAAAATCCTAAAAATTAGAAAATGTCCTAAGAAAATGATCATCATAGTGAAAATCTAGTAATAGATGCTTTGATGTATCTTAAAAAAATTATATATTTTAAAAAATACTAAAAAAAAAATCAAAAAATTCAAAAAGTTAAAAAAAAAAAGAAAAAGTGCCTTGGTGAAAACCTGGAAACAGTCGCCTTGGTAGCAAAAATACAAAAAAATTATAAAAAGTCTTGGAAAAAAAAAATGATAAAAAATTTGCAATAAATCCAAGTGGTGGAAACTTGGAAATAGGCGCTACTTGAGGCCTTTGCACCCTTGTCTTTTAGCATGTGTCCTTGATACTTAGCCTTTCTCCATCATGCCTTGACCTTGTTGCCTTGGTTTGGAATTGGTCTTTGTCTTTTTCTAGGGGGCATAACTATGTTAGCTTTGGTCTCTAGGATGCGTTGGTCTTTAGGACATCTTGCAAAAGGTGTTTTTCAACACCACCCAAACAGTGTTTTTCAACACTACCCTAGCTTCAAGTGTTTCTCAACACTTATCAGATATTTTACCCTATAGTTTAGCATGATATCTCCCACTAGAAGATGGGATACTCAAAGATTGACTCTATGACTTACACACACGCACTTAAACACTTGACTTGCTGAGACTTGTTTGATTTTATTTTTTTGTGTGCTTTCTATGATGATTTCTTTGATGAGTGTTCTCTCCCTGTGATAGTTTTCCATGATGCATAGCTAGAAAACTGAGGGCATGAGGGCATGTTTTATTTCTTTTTCTGGTTGTAGGTATATTTTGTTGGTCCTAATTGTCATTAGCATTTATGCTTGATCCACTTAACACCTAGGATTTACAAGGTATTATCCTTGACTATTTTTTTTTGTGAGTGCATAATTATAGCTATCTTGACTTTCTTATGTCCTGATGCAAGCATAATATCGCTATAGTAAACTTAGGTAATCTCACTGCACTAGTCATCTTGACCTACATGTCTTTGGTGCCTAGGTGGGATTCCCACATTTTTATCTGATATAGATCATATTCATCTTCACATAGTCATACTAGTGTGTATTGTATGATCTTCTAACGCTACCAATAATGCTCGATGATGATTATTAGATGTCTATTGGCATTGTGACCTTGCAAGTCAACCACTTTTCATAGTAGCTTGCATTCTTAAGTTCATGTTAGATTAGTTTTTGCATCTTGCACATGGAAAGAGCTCTCCCTTTTATCTTTCACGGACTAGTTGGTCAACTACACTCGCCTTTCACTTTTTCTCGATCATGTCTTTCACTCCTTGTCTTTTGCATCACATATTTTTCCTATCACCACAAGGGGTTAACCTTTTCACCTCTTATATAGTATTTTGACTTTTTGACCTATTGCGCAAAAATTGCACCTCTAGCTAATTTCGACGTCCTGGATCCATTTTCGGACTTGAAATTGAAATTCGAGGTCATCTTGATAGTCAAAATCATGTTTCAAAAATTTCTCTTTCTTCTGTGCAGTTGACTAACCTTTTAAGGCATAATTCTTTGATCTCTGATGGAATTTCTTCCTTTTCATGTCTTTCACACTTCTAGTCTTCCATTCACCCCATTTCTTTTGTTCTCATTCATCACTAGGGCATTTTTTCACTGCCTAATGGTTATCCTGTTATCCTTTATCTTCGATTATGATTTCATTATGATTTGATCATCTTTTATCAATTTGTTGTTCTCCTCTACCTGATTTCGATTTTGATTCCGAGGGGGTAGTACCTATTGGATTTAATCCTTGATTTTCTTGATTCAGCTATTATTTTATGAGCTTTCGCTCAGCTTGGGATTTCTATCTCTTATTTTGGATGTGATCCCAAAATGAACTCATGTATAGAATATTTTGTTTATTTTTGTCTGGTCGTGTTCCCAAAATGAACACACGTCTGAGTTGTTTTGTGATCCCAAAATGAACTCACATTTTAACTTCTTTGACTGCATGTGTTCCCAAAATGATCACACATTAGTCAAAGAGGGGCAAATGTATGCACCCTAAAATGGTCACCTAGACTTTGGGCCCCATTCTTGCAATTTATCAAATCCCTGAATCAATATTTTCAAAAATCAACATTTTATCAATTATATCAATTTTCTTAATCAAATCCTAGTTCTATCATTTATTCGATTATTTTCTATGGGCTAACCATCTTATCCTAAGACTTTATTTAATTAAAAGGAATATTTCCTCCCCTTTTATTAAATAAAAAGCCCCCACTTTTCATCTTATCCTAAGTTGCACAAATAAAGCATTATTCTTATTTTATAAAAAGAAGAAAAACACTTTTTGTCTCATATGGACACAAAAGTCAACTCTTATTTTTTCATTAGAGGATATTTGTGCACATAGATTGCTCCTCTTTGATGCTCCACTGTTGATTAAATCTTTTTTCTCTTAATCTCCATGGTCCATTCCTTTTCATTTCCTATAAAAGAAGAGCTCTCTTCCTCATTTGTATAATCCATCTCTTTTATGCTAATGTTATGCTGCAGGTTTTTTAGGTCATTTGGAGCTCTTTGAAGACATTCTTACATTCAAGCTTTAAATACATTGTTTTTGCATTTCATTTAGCTTGCTTTCTTTCTTTCATAGTTGCATAATCATGACATTCTTAGTATAAACTTTCTTTATGCTATAGATTAATCTCACATAGTTTAATTAGGAGGGATTGTAAGACTTGCACTTTCCTTTCATAGCCTAGTTTGCACTTTCATTTTCATAGACTAGCTTGCATCTTCATTCTTAGTTTACTTGAATTGCATTTCCATTTGATTCTTTGGGGATATTGGCACTCTTGCCCTTGTCTTCAATTTTGGAATCTCTCATTGTGTGGTTGACTAGCGAGGTCATAAGTTTATGAGCTCTAACTGAGAGTAATTTTACAATCTTGCAACTCCATACATAGAGAGCTCTAGGTCGCTATTGAAGGTTTCCCTTTCATGGATTTCTTTTGATGTAATGACTTAGAGAAGTGCACTACTTTTGTGTGTACAGTAGTTGACAAACAAAGTATTGAAAAGGGAATTCAATTCTTTCAGTAGTCATTCATGTTACCACTCATTCTTTCTTACTATCTATTAACTTTCCATTCACAAAAATCCCCCTTAATCTTTTTCTCCTATGATGCCAAAATCTATTGTTACCATAGTCATTGTCGCCTTTTATGTTGCCTTGTTGTAGGTGGAACTCAAATTTTGAACTTTCTTAGTTCAAGGTTCAAAGTTCATTGTCTCCCTGTAGCATGTTTTGTTATCTTTCAATTTATGTGAAACAAGTGGCATGTCTTGTAAAGTCAGTCTCTCCGCTGAACTATGAACTGTGAACTTCTTTAGTTCGAAGTTCAAGGTTCAACCACAGGCCCCATCTTATGTTCAGTTTTGAATATCGTTGGTTATCTCCTTTTGCCACTTGTATTATTTTTGTAAACACACTAAAGGGTAGTCTTGTTTCTTCCTATTGAACTTGAAATTTGAACTTCCATAGTTCAAAGTTCAAAGTTAAATGGACTCCTGGCCAAGGAGAAAATGATGGTGGTGATGTGAAAAAAGTGACAATTGGAAGAAGGAGAAGACATATGTGCATGACGCTGGCAGAATCATCATAAGAAGTGACATTTTAATGGAATTTCACTTGTGGAGAAGTACAACAATTAATGTTGCAATGAAGAAAACCTCTTTTCATCATTTATTAAACAATATTCCTGACACATCATCATTGATTTAAAATCTTTTTGCAATCTTTTGGGGAGTTGGTTTAATAAATAGTAGCACTTAGTTCTATCATTTTCATCATGATGGTTCTTGGTGCAGACAAAGGTAATGGAATAGTCGAGGTATCATTTTTCTTCTGAAGCATAGGGAAGTTGTGTGAAATCATAAGTCAATTACCCTCTCCTGGTGCTCTTGTTCAAAGTTGAGGTTGTTGATGAATTTGATCTTAAAAATCCCATAAAATTTCACAAAAATTTGTTCAATTTTCTTTCTATTATTTCTTGACTACACCATGAAGCCTCTGCTTCCAAATTTGGGGCGTACCTCTGGTTTTCTTAGTTCATTTCCATAGTGTGATGATATGACTATGCAATCAGACACATTATAAGAAATAAGGAAGAAAATTAAAAACCTTGTCCCTAGTACTACAATAGAGAATATAATTTAGAGTGCTCTAGAAGAGGCTATTGTGTTTCTGATGGTAACTCCGTGCCTAGAATTGGTAGTGGAATGCACATAGTGATATGCTAGAGAGGAAAGATGTATTGAAAATATAGACGGAAGCCCATTAGTTTTCATAAATAGAGATGTCATTTTGACTGCAATGGGTATTCCAGAGAAGGATCCCTATGAGGGCTGGACCATTTCCTCCTCCCAATCTGTATTTTCTAAGAAAAGGAAAATGTATAGGAATGATATAGTCAAAAACTAATTGCTAAAACTTTAGACTGGAGGGTGTAGATTATGAAAAACCCTCACTATAGATCATTTTAAGCTAGAAGTTGGGGATTTGGTAATATTGTTGAATAGGTTTAAGGGGAACCAACGTGCATTCTTCTGGCATGACTGGATGTATTTTTACATTCAAATAACCCTAGGAAGGAAAATTGCATAGATTGGGTTGATAGCATTGCAGACGAGCTCCATCATCAATTAGAAAACTTCTTGGGAAGATATGCCTTTTACATGACTTCTTATTTGTTCTATGTTCTGGCATGCACTAGAGAATAGAAAGGTCTCTATCACAAACCGCTTGTCCCTAATATGAAAGTATCTGACTACTACTCACACCTGTAGAAAGAATATTACATAGATAGCTTGATGAAGGTGAATGGTGTCTTTCCTAGAAGGCTAGTTTATGAGATGCTGGGGAATGTTGAATAGAGGATGTTAGAAGAAGGAAAAGGTTTTATCAACACCTATGGAACCTTATTCATCTAGTTCAAGAGGTTCACATATATAAGAGTTTGAGGATTTGATGTTGAACCATTGAAACTTCTAAGATATGCCACAATATTATTGAAGTGGCTCATCAGCTATCCAATGTGCACAAAAGGATAAATGACAAAAAGGGTAGGGATAAATCAAACTTCCCCATTGAATTAATATTTTATACATGCAAGAATTCTTCTAATGCTCTTACTTGGAGTTGGAACATAAAAAGTTGAAGCTGAAACCTTTGAAGCAAGGAAGGACTTTGACAAAAGAGGATACACATCCCAACATCATAATTTACCAACCAAGTTTTAACACATCCCTCAAATACAAGACTTTTGGGAGAATTGTTTAGATGACTTTGAAGTGAGAAGGTGTTAATGGTCAAGATTCATCCTTTTCCAAATTCTCACCCTACAGATAAATGTGGATATCTTAGGAATAAAAGAAGAAGAAGGTGAGGAAGTAGTTAATGATGAATATGAGGAAAAAGTCAAAGCACTTCTGTTCCCTAAACTATACTGGAGTATTGAATAAAGGGACAACATTCACATCAAGAAACTTTGGGTGATTAAAAAAATTGAGAAATGGATTGCTAGCAAAAAAACCTCCTACTTAGAGGAGACATAATACACGAAGATCTTCCATTGTCTCTCTTGTTGAAAATCCTATTCCAACTTCTAATGTTGATGTTCCTCTTGCAAGGTCTTCTAAAGCACAAAGTAAGAGAACTTCCAAATCCAAATCTAGGAAGTAGAATATCCCCTATTCCACCTCATCTACATGAGTTCCAAGGACTAAGTCAAAAAAGGAAGACATAGAAGTTACTAAAAAAGAAGAAGTGATCAACCTGGATAAAATGGACAACTCACATTTAGAGAAGAGTTCTCAGAATACACCCCCAAAGGATAATGAATCTCAGAAAAGTAATCAACTTGATAGTGGATATTATATAGCTATTGTTACTATTGGCTCTACATATGTAATGAACACCCCCCTAAAAACTCTTCCCTCCACACTCAAGTGGCTAGAAAAATCTATTAGCCAAAAGAAGAATGCTTTATCTATCACTCTACTAGTGGAAGACAAGGTTAGTAAGTAATTGGGGACTATGGTAAAACAAAAAAGGATCAAAATAGAGTCCAAAATTGATATTGATGAAAAGATAGGACACTAGATTGGTGAGCATTCAGTTCCTAAAGATGAAGAAAAATTCACTGAGGTTGTAGCTAATAATTACACTATTGAGAAGACTGATCTTGGAGTTGCTACCAGGGTAGTAGATGAAAAACATCTAGAGTCATCTACTAAGAAGATGATGGACCTTCAAAGATGAAAAGGACAAGAAAGAGCTAAAGGCCACAATTAGGAAATTGGCAAAATCTATACAAGAAATTTGAGACCCCACTGCCATGCCATTAGCTAAAATGCCCCAATAATTTAATCTCTATTCACCCGAACCCAAAAAGACTCTTGATGAAATCTAAAAGAACAAGCTCATTGTAAATGTGTTCAACAAATGGATATAGGACAAGATTTGATACGGAGGTAACTACATCACCTTGCTGATTCAAACTCATGTAATTGTTACTATGGAAATTCCTGAAATGCAAATAGAATTAGTTGTATGGGAAAAAGAGAAAAAAAATGAGCTTCTATGATGAATCAAATTCATGAAATTGAGTATTGGAAACTACAATTGAAACAATTTTTATATTATCATTGATGTCAAACCTTAGCTGGTAAGACAATTATTATCTAGGAGAGTACCATATCTTTTGATTGATGAAGAGCATTTGAGAAAGAGGATATAACAAGAGGACCTAAGGAAAGGTTGAGTTATGTGATACTTCAATGGGTACTTGATTAGTTGGCAGATTGACAACGTAATCTATTGTTGATCTTTAACACCAAGTGAAGAAGAAAGAATGGAAACATAGGCTTAACCAAGCAAAAGTGAATAAATTTAGTTTAAGCTGAGTGATGCTAGTGTCGACCAAGGGCGAGTATAAGCCAAGAAAATCTAATGTTCGCCGAGCATGTGTAATTGTCAAGCAATAGATAATTACCCAGTAAAGATAGCATTTTCTGAGAAGGAAAGTTTTAGCGATGATCGAGATATCTAGTAATGATCGAGGAGATGAATACAGTGTTGACCAAGTGTCAGTAATTTTTAGTTTGTTAAAGAATTGAGAATCCTAGATGATATTGTTGAATTCTTGGGATATGTAAAACATGTTGAAATTATTAATGGATGGTATGGAGCATTTAATGCATGGTAAGCCATTTTCTTATGGATTCAAAGAGAATTTTGGAGATGTATCTAGAAGGAAAAGAAGGAGAACAAAATGATGGAAGGATTTAATGAATTTGACCTAAACCTAAGATCTATGGAAGAGATTAAGAGGTAAAAGATTTATCTACCTGATCAAGGAGGTATAAGGATGACCTAATTGTGAGGTTACAAAATGAGTGGAAGAGGTTGACGTTATTGATTGACGAATCTAAGAAGAAGGCTAAGGTGAAGCTATGAAGAGATGATCAGAGTTGTGGTGATTTCTTGAAGAGAATTTTGAGTAGATCAGACATGGAGATGGAAATGAAGGTTAGTCAGTAAATCAACATATGAGATAATTGGATATGTATTTTCAAATTGAGTTGTATATTTCACATCAGAACCTACTATTACTTTCTAACCATTTTATCAGTCTAAATCCTTTTAATCAAGGTTGACCTAACAGTCATTGTGTAAACCCTTTAATCAAGGTGACAATCTGATGGAATGTTCTTAAGCCCTCTAACTAGGCCACTCTTAAAAGGGTGATTAAATCCTTTATAAGGGTTGCACCTAATAGTGTGTATTGTAAAGCTTTAACAGGGTTAGATTCTCATAGAGCTCACTTCATAGGAGTGAAAATTAGTAGCATGTTACAAGTGGTTTTTCCCAAATTGGGTTTCCACTATAAATACTTGTGTGGATGTTATTTGATGTGAATGTTGTTGAAAGTTTTATATTCTGCAAGTTATTCACTTATGGACAGTGGACTACAAGTTTTATGTTATTGATATATGCTATAAAGACCAAGCAAATTGTTGATTAAATCTAAGTTTGTTGAAGAGATAGAAAGTTCAATTGGTACATCTGGACATGAGGATGATTGATTCACTACCCCCCCTCTCAGTTATTCTATAATCATTCTAACAATTGGTATTAGAGCTATTGGTGCTTGTATAGAAGTTTTTAAAAAGTAATTGAAGCTAATGATCAAGATGTACAAAAAATAGGTACTGAAGTTAAACAAGGAGAACTTCCCTACATGGAAGAGTTTAATGAAATTGCATCTAGCTTTGGTATTGGTGATTTGGTGAAATACTATGTGAAAAATGAATATGTAACACCTGATACACCTTTGACTGCCAAGGAGATGAAAAGTAAACAAGAACATAATCGGGCAATGTTGGAGATTGCATTTTCCCTAAGCTATTCTGAATTTGAAGACATCAAGGACTATACTAGTTCAAATCAAATGTGGGACACTCTGTCAGCTATCTATGGTGGGGACACAAATGTACTAAGAGCCAAATCTAAAATTTTGAGAGCTAATTTTGATATGTAATACCTTAATGAACTGAAAGAATAGTGATTAGAAATCACCGATTACTGGAATGATATGTAAGATGGTTAAATTAGTCAATATGTTGTCATTGATGTCAACTAGTCTTGACAGTAATTATCATGTTAGTTACAAACATTTGAACATCTGTTGAAGGAAGAAAATATGAAGAACTAAGATATCTACATGAGGAAAAGATGGATATGACAGATACACTAGTACATTTGAGGCCAAATTTTGATAGCCATTTGTTAGATTTAAAATGCCTATTTGTCAACATTTTGACATATGTGTCTATCTATGTTTTTGTGTTACAAATTGCGATAGAAATGATCACCGTTGATCTTCTGACATCTGATTTTGTTGGAATCTAGCACATGAATACTAGCTTTGTTATGGAATTTATTATGGTAGACCTATCGGAACTCTGACAAACCATGTGGGTATCCCGTCAGAACATAGTGTCAGAATAGCGACACCTATGTAATGATTGTCTGACAGGAAAACCCATTGGAGATATAGCATGCCTATGACAATTAACTATCAAAAAGGAGTTCTCTCTAACATTATACCTGTTGGAATAGCAATAGATCTACAGTGACTGTCTGATAGGTACACCTATCGGTGGTATATCATTCCTGTCGCATTGATCTGTCAAAAATGAGTTCTCTCCGACGTTGTACCTATCAGAAGAGTGACAAACATGTAGTCAATGTTTGAAAGGTAAACCCATCGGTGGTATAACATTCTTATCATAATGATCTATCAAAAAGTATTTCTCTCGAACATTATAGCTGTCGGCATATCGATAGGTGGTAGTAAACGTCCTAGGCGGTAGTAAACATCCGATGGGAAATCCCGTCAGAGGTATAGCACCACCATCAAAATAATTTTCATTCGTGTCAAAAAAGTGATGGATATGGACATTAAAGATAACAAAGCTCAAGAGATGATCATAGGTTGTCTCTTTCTTTGGTCTATATTATTGACCAAATGTTTTAGCTTTCATTAACTCATCAAATCTAGGGATTTGAAAGAATTTAATATAATATTTTCATGATAACATATATTATTTAAGTTGACGTTGCACAAATTTATCTACTTTGCACACTTGTAGACAATGACAACAATGATAAAGAAGCATCTCCTCTCATGGCCTACATTACTCAAGCCTTGAGAGGGGATGTTTCTTTATTGCCATCCTTATAGTACACAAGTGTGCATAGTATATAAATCCGTTCAGCATCAAACTAAAATAATATATGTTATACATGAAAATATTCTATTAAATTCTTTCAACTCCTCACATTTGATGAGCTAATGAAAGGTAAAACATTTTGTCAATAATATAGACCGAAGAAAGAGACCAACTATGATGGTCTCTTGAGCTCTATTATCTTTAGTCATAGCTACTGGGTAAGGCCTGGAAGACTTATACCTATTGATCGTCAACAATAATCACCACCTTGCCTTTATGTACACTACATAGTATCCAATATAATTGATCCTAGTCTCACAAAAATATTTTACACTTGTGTAACTCATCAATACTAGAGGCCTGAAGTAATTTTATACAATCACTAGCATATTTCATGCATGGATGAGAAACAGTATCCAAAGTTTCTATATTTTGAGAAGAGGTATGAGTGGAGTCCAAAGAAGGGATATTTGTGAAGGTTTTAGAGACGTAGGTTACTAAATCATCATCTCTTCACTAGTACTCAATTTGGAAACCCTCATATGTATATAGCCACTCTAGAAAATCTCCACAAAAATCTTTTCTAGCCTCCACTACATATACATCTTCTCAGAATGTAAAAACTCTCCATCATTGATTCCCGTCATTTTTTTAGCATCTCCGTGGATTGAGACCTTAAGTTATTGAGATTTTCTTTGTTTCAAGAATAGTTTAACATTCTCTACTTAACAAGGCCAACCACATGAAGGTGGAAGCTCATCTGGCCCCTCGTAGGAGCCTCTTATGACTTTACGACATTTTAAGAACTCTAAGATGTATTCTTAGGGATCGTAAAGGGTCGTAAAGGGTCATAAGGGGTCTTGGGACACAACAGTTGGGAAACATAAATGTAGGCATCATGGTCACAATTTTTTGGAGATAAATTGAGTCGTATACCCAAATGTTGCAAAGAAACCACTACCCCTCTAGTTCCAAGTCGACACTGTAGGATCCAAAAACCATAGATAAGGAATAAATTTAGAGAGCGAAGGAGGGCCATAATGACCAAAATAATACAAGGCCATATAACGATGAAAATAATACAAGACCCTATATTATTTTTGTCATTATGGCCCTCCTCCACTCTCTAAATTTATTCCTTATCTATGGTTTTTAGATCCCACAATGTCAACTTGGAATTGAAGGAATAGTGGTTGCTTTGCATCATCTAGGTATACCACTCAATTATGTTGTGTCTCCAAAAAATTATGACCATGATGTCTACATTTATGTTTTTCAACTGTTGTGATATCTACATCAAAATCTGTAGTTGTTGCAGCAATAGAGCATCAGGTGCCACCTTCAACACAATATGATCACTAGACAAGTCTATATGTTTTATGAAACACGTATCCAAAATAGAATGGGAAGACATGTTTCTAGTCTGGGCCTAGATCCTACCTCGATTGTCAAAGGATCCAACCCAGGCTAGAAAGATGTCTTCCCATTCTTTTTAAGCCATATTCCTTGTTCTTGTCAAACTTCCTTGGTGTGGTAGGCCTCCTCTTTGTAGTACTCTTCTTCAATCTATGTTTGATGATAAGCATCTTATTCTTCTTCCTAATTATAGCCTGAGCTTCATTTTCATTAGGATTTATCTCCACTTCCCCCATCTCATCATCCTCGTCACCCTCAATTTCCATCCTAAGCCATTCTTCCCTCTCTAGTTCTTCAAGCCTCTGCAAGATATATAAATCAATAAAGTCTTCAACATTGTGTACATCCATGATCTCAGGAATATAATCATCTTTCCACTCTTCATTTTTCAAAATATATGACTTCTTCAAGCTTGCAAAGTAATCTTATTAATAAAAGAACTCTTGCCAACATTAGGGTACCCACAGATCAAAATAGTTGATGTTATTGGTGCTTGTGCTCAAGAATATCGATTCACTATTTTGAAATGGCCAAATCATTTTTATTTCGATTGCATAAAAAAGGAGCCGAAGAAAATGAGTGGGTAAAAGCTGAGCGCAAGAGAAGGTATGTGATTTCTTCATGTTTTATTGGTATCTTTGACGAGAAACATCTTTCGAGCCTTTGGCATCATAGTCCACTGCAAATTTCAAATGCATTGCATTTTATTTGATCATGAATGCTCTTTGAAATGACCAATCATGTTTTATATTCATTTATATTGAGCTACAATAGAACACGATTCTTTTTGGTTCTTTTTTTTTTTCCCATATTTAGTAGATAAAAATCATGGTGACAACCACTTAGCCATCTTTTTGATGGTCTAGGTATTTTACAAAGAAATAGGTATGTGGATTTATCATTTAGTTGCTTGTAGTTATTGGTCAAATGCAAAATTTTTGTCAAGTTGAAAGATCAAGAAATTAGTTTGGTGTTTTCGGTTTATGTGAAAAGTTGATTTGGTAAAATCATCAGAAAATACACTACATGTTCTAAAATGTAAAGAAGTTGAATGTTAAATGTAAGATATATATCTCATCCATAGTAATCAAAAGAAAGGACATGAAACTAAGGAGACTTACCAATCCAAAAATATAAGCTAATAGAAAACATGTTTGGTACCTTATGAATTGGTTTTTGAGGTGCACAATCTTAATCAATATCCTCAAAAGAAGACCCCTCCTCACTACTACTACTTTCTTGTTTAACAATTGGTTTGGAAAAATGCATTTAACAGGAAACAAAATTTACAAAACTGAACCAATGGCATGTTTACAACAAAGAAATAGAATGCTAATAATATGTTGAAAATTCTATTATGTTTAATACACGCCAAAGGACCAGTCCCAAGAATTATTAAATATACTTTATCCGATACAATGAATTGTTAATAAAGGTCTAATACTGTAGACTGCTAGCATGAAGGAAGATTTGACCTAGCCAAATCTTCCTTGTACCACACAAAACACTGTGTGATAACTATGTCTACTCCAACCTTAATTATTTAAGAATTCATCATATTAGATAAAGCATGTTTAAGAATTGTTGGGACTGGTCCTTTGGCGTGTATTAAATAGAATAGAATTTTCAGCATATTATTATCATTCTATTTCTTTGTTGTAAACATGTCATTGGTTCAGTTTTGTATAATTTTTTTTGTGTTAAATGCATTTAAAATAAAGGTCTAATTCTGTAGATTACTAGCACGAAGAAATATTTGACCTAGCAGTCTACAAAATTAGACCTCTATATGTAGCTTTGTCTAATTTTGTAGACTACTAGGTGTGCTATAATTTGAAGATTTGTCTGACAAATAGCAGGTCTTCTTTAGTATCTTATAATAATGTGCTAAACTGATAAAGGTGTTATTTGCATTTAATTTTCCAATTACTAATAGATTAAGCATATTATTACTATGCTTAATGTTCCATTTAAATGCATTTAACACAAAAAACAAATTTACAAAATTGAACCAATGACATGTTCTTTGTGTGGTACAAGGAAGATTTGGCTATCAAATCTTCCTTCGTGAAAGCTGAGCATGAGAGAAGGTACGTGATTTCTTCATCTTTGATTGGTATCTTTGACGGGCAACACCTTTCAAGCCTCTGGCATCATATTCAACTACAAATTTCAAATGCATTGCATTTTATTTGATCATGAATTCTCACTGAAATGACCACATTCTACTGGTGTCATGCCCTAGCCTGTGCTTTATCTCCATTATTTGATGTTATTGGTGCTTGTGCTCAAGGATATCGATTCACTATTTTGAAATGTTTGGATTCACATTTTTTGATATTACTGGCATGACCATTGTATATTAGACCTTTATTAACAATTCATCATATCAGATAAAGTGTGCTTAAGAATTGTTGGGACTGGTCCTTTGGCATACTAGATTTAATTCATAAATGGATTTAATTTTATTTTGTATGTGAAATTTTGCGAGTTGCATGAGAAGTTTTAGTGTCTAAAAACTCAACTAATCCCTCTAACCGATTAGGAGTGGTTGGGGAAGTTGAGAGGAAAGTTTTCAAACATTCATATTCCCTTGTTGAATGCTTTGGAGACTACTTTTTTGATTGTCCATGTGTTACCAGTGATTGAGATTCATTAAAGGTTACAAAACCCTTCATTTTGGGTTATTGTGTGTGGATTCAAATGTAGGTTTGATTTGGTTAATGTTTAGAAGAGATCAATAAAGTATTTAAAGACAATATTACATGTTTTAAGAGGTTTGAAAGGTACTTATCATGACTGTACCCTCACAAATAGTGGCATAGACTGGTTTCACTAGGTTTCCTTTCTCTATTTTGAGGTTTCATTTCTCTACCGCAGGGGTATAGTCAGAGGGTTCATTGAAAAAATGATCCTTTGAATGGTTACTATGGATATGAATGATTTTATATAGCATATGGCTCATTTTACTTGTAGTTTGGAATAGCTTGTGCAAGGGTGAAAATACTTTTGATCATTTTGGTCGTGACTGTTCCTCTACACAATCAGGAAATGTAACTGTCTAATGATTATATGTAATGTTGAATGGATTAAATGCTTTAATATTGGTAGAAGTGAATGGAAGGAATAGTGTTGGTGTTAGGTTTCATTTATTATTGAATTCAATGGTTTCCAAGATGTGTTGAGGAGTTTGTCCTTGTTTAATGTTAACTATTCCTGCACAATCCACTTGAATACAATAGTGAAATTACAAAACTGAACCAATGGCATGTTTACAACAAAGAAATAGAATGATAATAATATGCTGAAAATTATATTATGTTGAATACACACCAAAGGACCATTCCCAACAATTCTTAAACATACTTTATCTTATACGATGGATTGTTAATAAAGGTCTAATTATGTAGACTGCTAGCACGAAGGAAGATTTGACCTAGCCAAATATTCCTTGTACCACATTAAAAACTATGTGATAACTATGTCTACTCCAACCTTAATTGTTTAAGAATTCATATATCATATTAGATAAAGTATGTTTAAGAATTGTTGGGAGTTCTATTAGACCTTTGTTGTAAACATGCCATTGGTTCAGTTTTGTAAAATTTTTTTTTGTGTTGAATGCATTTTTCGTGAGGAGTCTTCTTCTGAGGAGATTGATGAAGATCGTGCACCTCAAAAACCAATTCATAAGGTACCAATCATGTTTTCTATTCTCTTATATTTTTGGATTGGTAAATCTCCTTAGTTTCATGTATTTTATTTTGATTACTATGGATGAGATATATATCTTACATTTAACATTCAAATTCTTTACATTTTAGAACATGTAGTGTGTTTCCTGAAAATTTTACCAAATCAACTTTTAACATAAACCAAAAACACCAAATTGATTTCTTGCCCTTTCAAATTGAGAAAAAAAAGTTGAATGTTAAATGTAAGATATATATCTCATCAACAATAATGAAAAGAAAGGACATGAGACAAAGGATATTTACCAATCCAAAAATATAAGCAAATAGAAAACATGATTGGTACCTTATGAATTGGTTTTTCAGGTGCACAATCTTCATCAATCTACTCAGAAGAAGACCCTCCTCACTGCTACTGCTTTCTTGCTTAACAATTGGTTTGGAAAAATGTATTTAACACAAAAAAAAAATTAGAAAACTAAACCAATGGCATGTTTACAACAAAGAAATAGAATATAAACATGCCATTGGTTTAGTTTTGTAAATTTGTTTTTTGTGTTAAATGCATTTTTCCAAACCAATTGTTAACTAGTAGATATTACTGGTTCTATTCGCTTAAATTTTTGGATTGGTAAATCTCCTTAGTTTCATGTCCTTTATGTTCATTACTATGGATGAGATATATATCTGTAGACTAGGATTTGAGTGTGCACCTAAACCTGTTTTGAAAGCCAAAGACAAACAAACGTCATAGCATATAGTCAAATCAAATTTAATGGTAAACAAACTAAAATCAAAGCCACCTCAGTTTAAGCCTAAAATGGATGCGCCCATGGACCGTTTGATATGCTTAGATATAGATGGATGTGGGTGTGCAAACTCAAGCACTTGGAGCATGCAAATTAGGATGATTTGAGGATCAAGAAGACCCAAAATGACACAAAATAGGTATGAGGAACCTATTTTGCCTCAAAGGCCTCAAGAACACACAAATATGTAAAGCTAAAAGATGAACTAAGATTGATTAAACAAGAAATGAATCTATGTTAATCCAATTAAGCTAATTTAGATGTGATTTAAGCTTGGAAATGATCTAAAATGATGAGTTTATGCTTATGCTAGAATGAAAATGACATTATAACTTTGCTATTGAGTTTGAGAGTTGAAAGATGAGAGAGGATTGTTTGCTCAAAGAAGTGAGGCTATTTATAGGAAAAGGGAAGGTCTTGGGTTAAAAGGATGAGTCAGAGTTAGGGCTAAGGTTAGGGTTGAGTCAAGGACAAGTGTCAAGGGAGGATTGAGTTGAAAGTTTGAGGGCATGTGCACAATTTGGTAAATGTGCCCAAGGCCAAGAGGTGGCAAGGAAGGGATAAGAAGGTCTTAAATGCATAATGAATGCATGTAAGAGAGATAAGGAAGGCTTAAATGCATTTGCAAGAGGTGGCCAAGAGGTGGCAATCCTTGTTGACTAAGGAGGATGACTAAGAGGAGGTTAGCATAAGTTTTGGTAAACCTTTTCCTAATGGAATGTGACAAGATTAGAAAGGGGATTAGGATTAGGATTAGGAGAAAGGGATGGGCAAGTGGCTTTTGGTGAGATTTAGATATTTATTAAAGGTAAATTTAATAAATATTAAATATCTAGGCTTAGGGTTTGAAGGGACTAGATTAGGGATTTGACCCATTTAGAGGAAGGTTTAGGACTTTCTAGAAGAGTTTAGTGCTCTTTAGAATTTTGGCCAACTTTGGGATAAAAAATAAATTAAAAATAAATTAATTTATTTTTGAAGTTTTTTGGGCAATTTATTAATTAAAATAATTAATAAATTAGGGATAATGTCCAAATGACATTTTTAGGCTAGATTCCTTAATTAAAGATTTTTAATTAAGAGAGAGGGATTTAATGCCATAAAAATAAATTAAGTAATTAAATAAATAATTAATTAATAAATGATGATGTCATCAAGGATTTTCAGAAAACAAAAATAATTTATTTTCTGAAGGATTTTTTGGTGTCTACATTTTACCCCTCTTTGATGCGATGCCGCAAGTGGCATGGCGTCAAAGACAAGAAAACAAGATGCCAAGGCTAGAATCAGAAGAAGAGGGTATGACGCGCGAGGGGATTGGAAGAAAGAGGATACATGCCCCGGTGGGACAAAATCATGGAAGATGCACCCAGTGGGACAAGGAGAAAGAGGGATTACGCCCTGGGAGAGAGTGTGCCCGATGGGATGAGGAAGGAAGAGGGATTACACCCTGGGACAGCAAGAAGACAAAGAGTGCCCTGCTGGGACAAGGAAAGAAGGGCCTAGGAAGAAAGGGGAGATAAATAACCTCACTTCTATAAGAAAAAGGTAGATGATATGCAAGATGAGATGGAAATGCAAGATGCAAGATGCAGCTGTATGCAAAGATGCAAGATTAATCTATATGATAAATGCAAGGGACCAGAAGCTCCAAGTGCAAACGGGAGTGCACAACCTAGATTTAATATAGGTATGTTAGAGACCTGCCAAGGATACTGGGATCACGAGGCCTGTCAACAACGTCACAGAGGACTGACGAGGACTGATGCTAAACAAACACACAGGGTTGCCCCAACATCACACATGAAGCGCAAAGGCGACAAGGCAGAACCGATGCTGAAGGAACCACAAACACACAACTGACTCACAGGCAGAAGTGAAAGATCAAAAGACCTTGCCCCAGATTATCCGCACACGCAGCACACCATGATATAAAGAATCATGGTGACCCTAGTGGGATAAAGAGAAGCCAAAAAGATTAACAAGACCCAAAGGACAAAAATCTAAGATCAAAATGATAACTCCAAAAAGACATCCTTTGCCAAGGAGAGAGATTAGGTTTGATTGATGGTGGGAAGATTGGTCGGACAGGAGGAACGATATATCCTCAAGGACCAGGATGGAAGATTAGGTCAGACAGGAGGAACGATATATCCTCAAGGACCCATGGGTTGGTGAGAGAATAAGTGTAGTTGTTCGTTGGCAAAAGCTGAAGTTCAAGGAATAATCAGGATGAGCAAGGATAAGTCGACAATTGATGTTGCTGAAGCACAAGGCCCGAGTGGGACTAAAAGTTTTCTGAGGCTGGGGATGGGGCAAGATATTTGATCAAATGCTACTACAGGATAGACAAGGACTAAGACAAAGGATGGGTCCTAAAGACACAAATGTACAAATGAGCTTAGGTGGAGACACGACTGACGCTATGGTACAAGACTCAAGAATAGGATATACAAAGAACCTGGGGATGAAGCTGACAACTTCAAAGATATGCAAGATGGTGCCGCAGCTAGGTTGGAAGGCCAAGATGGACTGGCAGTGGATGATGTGTCCTGAAATGACACGGATTTGGGAAGAACATATCCCAATGATGATGATTGGATCGAGATCAAGGCTTGCTACAAGATGAAGGATGCGATTTCATCAGTTAGCTTGATCTTGGCTGTTGGATAGCTAGAAGAGATGGATAGGTTGGGAAGATTGCTAGCAAGGTGTGGATAGGGATGAATGGCATTGGATTGCAATGAGGTTGGCCTATAGCTAGATACCAATGACAAGAGAAGATACTAGGTGTTGGAAAGATGGAGGAAAATGCTGAGGATGGGGAGGATGGAACTGCTAGAAGATTTGGATGGAGGAAGATTCGGGGAGATTGGATGGTGGAACTGCTAGAGGATTTTGAAGATGGAAAAGCTGCTTGGAGGATGAAAAGCTGGTGGAAGATGGAAAGCTGGTGGAAGATTACCAAGTGTCAACAAAATGAGCTGCTGTTTTCCCAATGGAGGATCAGTGATAGGATTGCGTCAACCTAGGATAGACTGATGATCTTCGGTCAACTGGATTCTTGTCAATACAAGCCAATCTCTTGCTCGAGATGATAAGGCTATGCAAGGACAAGGTTTTGATTTCTTTAAGACAACACGTTGTGTCAAAAAGAGGATGATTTTTGATTTAGGATAAGGGATGGAAACAACTCAAAGGGCTGGAACACGATAATGCTTGTGGATTTGGAGCTCTGGATTTTGGTGCAAAAGATGGTGAATTTTCTTTCTACTATGGATGGTGGATGTTGGATTCTGATAAAGGATATGGGACGCTGAGTTGGTTTGCTAGTGGATCAAGATAGAGGATGCTGGAGGAACTGTTGATGGATTAAGATAGAGGAGTGCTGGAAGGAACTGCTGATGGATTAAGATAGAGGAGTGCTGGAAGGATTGGATGGTGGTTGGTTTGGATTTGGATAGAGAAATTGCTGAGGATTTTGGGAGATGGAAGATTTGGATTTGGATAGCCTCCAAGGAATACGTCACCAAGGAAGAGGATGCCCCCTGTTTAAGATAGTTCATGTGTTTTAAAGGCATGGTGTATGCTTGGACGGAAGATATGCCAACAAGAGGATGAGGAAGGATGGAAGCTAGGATGAAAGGATTGGATAGAGGATATGTAGCTGAAAGGTGCAATGGATGCCAAGGAGGTGCCCAAAAGCATGTATATCTGATAGTCTCTGTTTTTGTCATCAAGATCCAATGGAAAATGAAGGAAGTGAGAGACAAAAGGGGATGGAGGACATGTTGGATAAGAGGTGATAGAAAGGAAGCCCCTAACTGCAGAAAGGAATTAGGGGGGGGCGCTACGCATGGCGCCTGTTTGCCAGGTTTTCACCATGGTACTTGTCCAAGGCGCTTGAATTGCCAAGTTTTCACCAGAGGACGAATGTTTTTCTCTTGATTTTTGCTTTGTTGATAATTTGCTCCTTTGATTTATCCAATTTTTATGGATTTTTGTGTTTTTTTCTTGACTTTGTGCTGATCTTGTTGATTTGTTGCTGAGCTTGTGCTGATATGCATTGATACTTCTGATTTTGTTTGGATGTGTTGCTGATTCGGTGCTGATATGCACTGACATTTTGATTTGTTGCTGAAGCTCTGATTTAATTCTGTCGTGCTTGCTGATCAGCTGATGTCGCCATTTTGGCGCTTCCTCTTGATTAGATGGTGACCTTTTGATTTGTCACTGATATTCTGATGGTGTTGCTGATTCTTTGATTGGATGTTCCCTTATGATTTGATGATGGCCCTACTGTTTTTGATTTTGCACAGATATTTTGATGTTGTTGCTAACTCTCTGATGTGGCGTTGAGTTTTGTGCTGATTTTGGTGCTATCATGTGATTTGATGTTGATCTTCTGAGAGATTCTTCACTGATTTTCTGATGTGGATTGCTGATTTTCTGATGTTTCCGGCTTGTCATGGGGATCCATTGCTAGATGATGGACGACAAGCTTAAGATCACACCTAGGCATGTGCATATGACCATGCACAGTTGATAATTAACTCCTCAGAGCAAGGCACTTAAGGTCATGATTCACTTTCTGTCAGGTTAACCTCCATGTAGATGAGCCACAAACATCCTTCTGTACCCAAGTTGATTTAGCTTGGTTTCTGCAATGTTGATAGGGAACTATCATGTGTTGTTATCCCAGATAGGAGGAAGAGGCAAAGCTCCATCTTCTAGCACTTGAATTGCCAAGTTTTCACTAGAAGATACGCCCTTTATTGTTACTATTTTGGAATTAGAATGTGCCCCAGAAGGGTTTTCACATAAAGACTCATGATTTTGCCTTTGCTTTTTTAACTTTTGCGACTAAAGCTTGCCTCTTCCCCAAAATATGCTTCTGTTTTAAGCTGATAGGCATATGTTGATGCTAAAGCCTGATTGCTTGTTGACTTTGTTGATTTCTCTGATTTGTCATTGATTTCCCTTTGCTGTTTTAGATGTGCTGACTGATCTTTGCTGACTTTCCTCACTGATTTCTTCTGATTGTGTGCCTGGATGTTGGTACAACTGTAGCAGGATGGGGGGGATCATGCAAAGTCATGGATTAGATGGGGGAGATGGGAAAGATGGTGGTAGAAAGTGTTTGGATGGAAGGATGGAAAGTGATCAAGATAGGGGGATGTTGTCAGGATCAACATTGGCACATGTTGCGAGGAAGATGGATGATTGGATGTGGAAGATAGAGATAGATGTGATGGAGGATTTATGCTAGAGGATGGAGGAGATGGAGGGGAAGATTGAGGAGCTGGGAGATGGGCAACATTGGATGCTATTGTGGATGTTTTTGTTAGATGGATTACATCTTTTTGCTTTGGGATCCACATCATTTTTGTTTTAGCTTTAGTGTGCCTTTGCGGCCATTGGTGGGCATCAGATTGTGCTTTTTCTTTGCTAGGCCTTTGTGGCCATGTGATAGATTTTGTTTGGACTTTGCTAGGTTTTCAGAGCCATTGGGGTGCTTTAGCATGCCTAATTGGCTCTTTGCTAGGCCTTTGCGGTGCATTTGATTGCCTGATTGGAGCTTGCATTGATTGACCATGTCGATTAGACTAGACATGGTAATCATCATTGGGCCTTTGTAGCCATTGGGATGCATTAGATTTGGTATTTGCTTTGATGGGCCTTTGTGGCCAGTGGTTTGCTTTAGCTTGCTTGATCGGATTTTTCTTTGATTGTGCATGTCGATTAGACTGGACATAACAATCCTAGGATTTTTGTGGATTTTTCCCTTTATTCATGCGCGATATGGCATCCAAGTTGCGAGGAGCATTGGGAGGAATATGAGGAGTTGTCTGGGATGGAGGAAATTTGGATGGAGAGATGGAAGGAGATTGGTAGATAGGATATGTGGACATGTGCCGTTGTTGATCTTGACTAGGGATGCTTGGATGTTGGATGAAAGGCTGAGTAGGATAAGATGGAGGATGATATTTTGGGATATAAGGTCCCAAAATGGATTTGCTAGGTAACGGAGATGCACTGAAAGACTTTGGGACAAAGGGACCCAAAATGGATGGGGAGGATGAAGGAGGAATATGATAGGTTTTCCTCGGTTGTAACGATGGAGGAGGAGGAATTGCATTGTGGGTTCTGAAAGATGTTTTGTTGGTTTTGAATGGATGTTTGAACTTTGCCTTAGTTGTACCAACATTTCTGGATGAAGTACCTTTCACTGATGTGGAGGGAGTGTCCTCTTCTGGTGTGCAACCAATTCCATAGCCTTTTGGATGTTTCTTGCCTTGAATGGGCTGTATATTTCCCTGTTCGTGAGTGCCAAGGCCTTTGTCTTGATAGTTCCATCTTTTCAACATTTTATCCAGACAAGGATATTTCCTACTTGGGGTGAATGACAAATAGCCATTTTCTGGTTCTCTGATGGAAGATAGGAAGCTGATTTCTTCTTCTTCAAGTGGTTTGCCTTTGACAAATGTTAGTTTTCCAAGTGGATAGAGTGATGGCAGCTGTTTAGTTTGGACTGGCGGATCCTCAAGAGGAGAGGATAGGATGCTGGGATTTTGACTAGGATTGGGGGATGGTAAAGGAGCTTCAGTTGGAGAAACTAGGATGATAGGATCTTGGATTGGAGGAATTGGGATTGTAGGATTTTGGATCAGAAGACTTGGGATTGTAGGATTTTGGATAGGAGGTGATGGGAGAAGAGAAGGGATTGGATCTTGATTTTCTTCTGTGAGTAGTTCATCATGCTTTTGGCCAAGATCTTGATAGGATAGGATTTGTGTAGATAGAGGATTGGGGGATGTATGGATGGACTCTTCAGAGGGAGTGGATAGAAGGATTGGGAACTCTGCTGCTGGGGTGTCTGGAAGAAGGAAGAACTCTTCAAATGGTATGGATAAAAGGATGGAAGATCTTTCAGCTGCAATGGTAGGAAGAAGGGTGAACTCATGAGGTTCTTCAGATATGCTTTGGGTAATGCTAGAAGGAGGTAGTGCTAATTGGATAGAGACTTTAGATGGAGGGGTCTCAACAATGCTGGGGGATGGAAGAAGATCGTCGATTAGGATAGATGGAGGATAGATAACAGATGAGAGTGCTGGATAGGCCACATCAACGATGGCTTCATATGAAGATTTGCTCAGCTCTTTTTTTCTTGGTTCTTCAACTTCTGGTGTGGGATTTGTTATTGGCTCTTCCTTGGGTTCTGTTATTAGTTTCCTTGGAGACTTTTGTGCTGAAGAAGAATTGGAAGGTGGAGGAGATGGGGAGCTTGGATGATCCCTGCATGAAGGTGGGGATCGTGCCTGGGTAGATGCTCGCGAAGGAGGAGAGAAAGAAGGGAACACCCATGAAAAAGATGACTTTGAAAAGGGAGCTTTGGGTTTTGCTTGAGGGGATGATGTAGCTGCAGCGGTTTGAAGGGATGATGGTGCTGAAAAGATGGGGGTGATGGTTTGAGGTATAGGATATGAAGCGGGTTGAGGGGAGCATTCTGCTTGAGGGAAGAGACTTTTGGTAATGTGGTTTGGAAGAGAGGATGGTGGTTTGGGACAGGATGGAGGATTGGGGAAAAGGATAGGAAGACTAGAATCTTGGTTTTCAGAATATTTTGGAGGATGGGTAGATGGAGGCCTTAGATAAGGAAAGTAACATGAACCACTTCTAAGGGATGATGGTGACTGGGATATGACCATAGGAGAAGGTGGAGGCCTAAAAGGAGAATATGGAAGAGGTTTGGGTTGAAGACAAGGGTATGCTGGGGATGGATAAGATACTAGGTTTGCTTTGCCGAGGACATGAAAAGAAGTGCTAGCCTTGCTGAGGACATGAAAGGGAGTGCTAGGAGATAAGCGTGAAGGCATGGTTGGCTGGATTGGAGGAATGATGGAACGCTAGGGGTTGCTTGGAGCAAACTGGCTGAAATAGGCATCATGGTCTACAAGACCTTCATCATCATTAGGATCAATTGGACGGAGAGGAGAGATATCATAACCAAACTCATTATAGATTTGAGACATGCTGACTTTGCAAATGAGTTGGATAAGGAGGAAGGACGAAGATGGTTTGGAAGACTAAGACTCAGATTGGGATGACTGACGGAAGAAGATGGTTTTCTAGAAGAAGACAGACAAAGGGATGGGAGATGACCAAGTTTTGGGATGGCTGCTCTGATTGTCCTTTGAACCAAGTTATAGATCTTCTTGATGTTTTTCCATTGGCAAAGGATTTGATAAAAGCAATCTTCACAAAGGACAAAGCAACTTTGTGAGATACAAACAAGATAAAAGACTCTGATAAATACTTTCAAAAAAGTGTATGTTTGATAAATGTTTTCATGGAGTCTTTGACTGTCAAGCACTTCAAACAGATCTACCTAAGGAAGGTGAGTATCAAAATCGCTTGCCCACAGCTTGGTATCCCCCAGAAGGGAATACAAATGGTGAGTAATCTTGAGGCGACCCGGTAAACCCCTTGGAATCAGTCCTTGCACAAGGATTTTGATACTTTCAGATGTAGATAGGGTAGCCTCTATTTTATCAGTTTGCTAATGATTCCGTGGTGTCTCCATACCCGGTTTTGCTGATCATCTGTGACTCACTTAAGAGCCTTGCCAATAATGCTAGGGGAGAGGAATGTTTACCATCCCCAGACACGTGTTTGGCACGAACGCTTGGTGATTAGGAGATATAAGTGATTCTTTTGGACTTCACTTATTTGTATACCGGCCGGAGGGGATACCGGTTTGAGGTCGTTCTCCGAGGGGGAAGCGCTTCTCCTTGGACAGGCCTCGCTAAAAGCAGAACAGGTGAACTTGTCCAAGTTCAAATGTTCCACGTTGCTTACTCTAACAAGGATTATGCAAGAATTGAAAAACTCCTACATGCACATCAAGCAGATTTTGTTCATTTTCCCAAATTTGATTAAGTGATGTTTGAACTTTGAAATGAAGACACTCGTGATTAGATTTTGATTTTTTCTTTTCTCCAAAATGTAAATGATTTGAACGGTTGCAAGTTCTTTCCTTTTGTGCATTCAAGATTTGATTAGCAAGTTGATTTAAGAACTTTGGAAAAGCTTTTTTTTATCCCTTAGATCACTCAAGATTGAATTTGTTTGCTTGCTTTGAAATTTGAAACGAGATAGGGAATAGAGTTGTTCGTTCCTTTAGTGCATTCGAGATTTGGTTTGATTTTTAAATTGACAATGACATTCTAGGACCTAAGTTCATTTCCTTAATGTCATTCAAGATTTTGTTTTGACCTTTGCTGTAATAAAAGAAATGAAAAACCAGTCCCAAGCAACTCAAGACAAAAAAATGAAAAGCGACACTGTCCAGCTTATAGGCGACGCTGGAAAGTGCAGAGGCGACATTTCATTTTTACAGGCGACATTCTGTACCTCAAAAGGTGACAGATAAATATGCAGATGCGTGATTTCTTTCGTCATAGGTGTGATTTCATTACATGTAGGCGACAGAAGAAGAATTCTAGGACGGAACAGAAGTTATCGATCATGAGAAAATCTCAATTATGCAGGCATGAAAACAGAGCTCATAGGCGTCATTTCTTTCGTCAAAGGCGTGATTTCATTGCAAGAAGGTGTGACTGGATTGTTTGTAGGCGACATTTCTTTTCATGAAGGTGACATTTCTTTGGTTGAAGGTGACATTTCTTTGCTGTAGGCGACATTTAATTGCTTGAAGGTGACATTTCATTTTTTTCCTACAAATACAAGCATATAAAGTATAATCTTATCAAAATGATTGTGGTTTTCTAGTCCCACCGGGCGTGCCAGAATGTAGACTAGGATTTGAGTGTGCACCTAAACCTATTTTGAAAGCCAAAGACAAACAAACGTCATAGCATATAGTCAAATCAAATTTAATGGTAAACAAACTAAAATCAAAGCCACCTCAGTTTAAGCCTAAAACGGATGCGCCCATGGACCGTTTGATATGCTTAGATATAGATGGATGTGGGTGTGCAAACTCAAGCACTTGGAGCATGCAAATTAGGATGATTTGAGGATCAAGAAGACCCAAAATGACACAAAATAGGTATGAGGAACCTATTTTGCCTCAAAGGCCTCAAGAACACACAAATATGTAAAGCTAAAAGATGAACTAAGATTGATTAAACAAGAAATGAATCTATGTTAATCCAATTAAGCTAATTTAGATGTGATTTAAGCTTGGAAATGATCTAAAATGATGAGTTTATGCTTATGCTAGAATGAAAATGACATTATAACTTTGCTATTGAGTTTGAGAGTTGAAAGATGAGAGAGGATTGTTTTCTCAAAGAAGTGAGGCTATTTATAGGAAAAGGGAAGGTCTTGGGTTAAAAGGATGAGTCAGAGTTAGGGCTAAGGTTAGGGTTGAGTCAAGGACAAGTGTCAAGGGAGGATTGAGTTGAAAGTTTGAGGGCATGTGCACAATTTGGTAAATGTGCCCAAGGCCAAGAGGTGGCAAGGAAGGGATAAGAAGGTCTTAAATGCATAATGAATGCATGTAAGAGAGATAAGGAAGGCTTAAATGCATCCTTAAATGCATTTGCAAGAGGTGGCCAAGAGGTGGCAATCCTTGTTGACTAAGGAGGATGACTAAGAGGAGGTTAGCATAAGTTTTGGTAAACCTTTTCCTAATGGAATGTGACAAGATTAGAAAGGGGATTAGGATTAGGATTAGGAGAAAGGGATGGGCAAGTGGCTTTTGGTGAGATTTAGATATTTATTAAAGGTAAATTTAATAAATATTAAATATCTAGGCTTAGGGTTTGAAGGGACTAGATTAGGGATTTGACCCATTTAGAGGAAGGTTTAGGACTTTCTAGAAGAGTTTAGTGCTCTTTAGAATTTTGGCCAACTTTGGGATAAAAAATAAATTAAAAATAAATTAATTTATTTTTGAAGTTTTTTGGGCAATTTATTAATTAAAATAATTAATAAATTAGGGATAATGTCCAAATGACATTTTTAGGCTAGATTCCTTAATTAAAGATTTTTAATTAAGAAAGAGGGATTTAATGCCATAAAAATAAATAAATTAATTAAATAAATAATTAATTAATAAATGATGATGTCATCAAGGATTTTTAGAAAACAAAAATAATTTATTTTCTGAAGGATATTTCGGTGTCTACAATATCTTACATTTAACATTCATTGTTCTGAAATGTTTGGGTTCACGTTTGTTGATATTACTAGAACGACCATTGTATATTGCTAACATGCTCTCTGAAATGACCGCATTCTACTGGTGTTGTGCCCTAGCCCATTCTTTATATCTATTATTTTATGTTATTGGTGCTTGTGCTCAAGGATATTGATTCACTATTTTGAAATGTTGACTGTGGTTATCAAATGGACAGCTCATGAGCTTCTAGCTAGGTGCCATTTGTATTGATAGCTTAGGGCATCAAATATATTGTCTCATTGATAGTTGAGACTTTGTTAAAAGGAAATATGAAAAAGAGCAATTTTGATTTATTTTCTCTATTTTGATCCCTAAGTGGCTTATAACCCTAGAGAAGTATATGCAAATTTATGGATGTAGTTGCAGGATACATAACAGTTGATAATTCAGAAGAAATCCATGCATCTAATTTGAATAGAAATTAATACAAAT
This sequence comes from Chamaecyparis obtusa, assembly GCA_027943335.1. NCBI lineage: Eukaryota > Viridiplantae > Streptophyta > Pinopsida > Cupressales > Cupressaceae > Chamaecyparis > Chamaecyparis obtusa. The sequence goes on along the minus strand of BSBK01000511.1, from coordinate 227,148 downwards.
AAATAGGGACCTCCAATGGCCCAATCATTTGGACATTGACTGTCCCCTCAACTAGGGACCCTTCAAAACCAGGTTATCATGCAATCGGTGAGTGATGCTTCATTCTCTTGGTCTTCCTTGCATCCAAACATATTGGAAATACACAATGCAATGATAACAAGTCTTTCAAAATCCCCCTTCCCTCAAGGAACACTATCAACCATCCCTTCCACATAACATTTCACTATTGTATGAGTGGGTTGTGTGGGCATAATTAACATTAAACAAGGAGTAAATATTTTGTCAAGTTGAAAGGGAAAGAAATCAGTTTGGTGTTTTCGGTTTATGTTAAAAGTTGATTTGGTAAAATCCTTAGGAAACACACTACATGCTCTAAAATGTAAATAAGTTGAATGTTAAATGTAAGATATATATCTCATCCATAGTAATGAAAAGAAAGGACATGTAAATAAGGAGATTTACCAATCCAAAAATATAAGCAAATAGAAAGCATGATTGGTACCTTATGAATTGGTTTTTGAGGTGCACGATCTTCATCAATCTACTCAAAAGAAGACCCCTCCTCACTGCTACTGCTTTCTCATTTAATAATTGGTTTGGAAAAATGCATTTCACACGAAAAAAAATAATAAACTGAACCAATGACATGTTTACAACAAAGGAATAGAATGATAATAATATGCTGAAAATTCTATTCTGTTTAATATATTGCAAAGGACCAGTCCAAAAAATTCTTAAACGTAGTTTATCTGATAAGATGAATTGTTAATAAAGGTCTAATTCTATAGACTGCTAGCACAAAGGAAGATTTGACCTAGCCAAATCTTCCTTATACCACACAAAAGACTGTGTGATAACTATGTCTACTCCAACCTTAATTGTTTAAGAATTCATCTTATCAGATAAAGTATGTTTAGGAATTGTTGGGAGTTCTATTAGACCTTTGTTGTAAATATGCCATTGGTTCAATTTTGTAAAAAAAAAATTTTGTGTTAAATGCATTTAATTAGAACATTAAGCATAGTAATAACATGCTTAAAATCTATTAGTAATTGGTAGATTAAATGTAGATAACACCTTTATCAGTTTAGCATGTTATTATAAGATACTAAAGAAGACCTAAAAAACTACAAATATAGGAATTGGAAAAGAAGATAGTGCCAAGAAACATTTTCACAAATATGAAATGTGAGGAAAAGTAATAACATTAATAGTGCAAGATTCATAGCATTAAATTTCACATGCGGATGATTTTTTGTAATGGGTTGCCCAACATCAAAAATATGTTGAGTTTCATTTGAGCTATAACTAAGAGTATCATGTGGAACGGACCCTAAACTTTGAAAGTGTTCTCTAGCCTAGAAATTCAAAATTCAATCTAGGCAAGCATCAGTAAGTGAAATAAATTATATACATCAACATCAACATCATCATAATCATTAGAAGCATTGTAAAGCACCAACAAGAGAATGCCAATTCCAAAGTAAGACAAATAGTTAATAACTAATTGTTACTAGTTACATGGAGGTTGTAAACTGGTTGGAGAGGCTTATTAGAGAAGATTAGTTTCTTGTGTTCTAGGTGTATAGGGGAAGTTTCTTAAGGAGAACTATTCACAGTCAAGAATAGGATAGGGAATATTGAAAATTTGTGAAATTTTTGGCAGAAGTATTGTTAGAAGATATGAACCATTAGGAGGGTATTTGTTTTTGATAGTACTATGTTTCTTGAATTTTTTTGTGATGATTCTAAACTTTAAAGAAATATTTTATGGCTTAGTGATAATATTGATTAGTGTTTTGTTTTCTAATCTAAAATCTTTTCAATATCATCATGGAATGTTGTTGATCATTCATGGTCTTGAAGACACTTTTCTTCTATTTGATGTATCCTAAATTGAGTGAGTTCTAGTACAGGTGAATTGGCTAGTTTGAATAATTTCCAGAGTTAAATTTTTGTTTACCTATCTAAGCTTCACATTCATTCTTTAGCACATGGTTTTAGAGATTTCTAGGTACTTTTATCACTTTTTGTTTAATCATTTGTGTTCTTCATGGTGTAAGTGTCAATATGTTATAATCCAACCATCATGTCATATCCCACTACTGACAAACCTCACAGCATGCAAGTCACATCCAAAGACTTAGGTGATCAACATACACAAACATTGATTACCTTTAGGAAACAATGATCATTATTATTCATTAATAGTGGGTGGTGATTCCTTGGTAATAAAGGCATTGCCAACATTCATCATCTTAACCAAGGAATGGGTGGTGATCCTTGAAATAGCACAATTAGTAAGAGGAAATAACAACATAACTAATAATCATTACCTTTATTAATAAGTATAAAGCAACGGTTATAGTTTAAATAGAAAGCCATATCTCTTAGAAAAGAGATCTCTGTTCAAAGGGATGCATCACTTCATTTGGATATAGAGGCATAGAAGGAAAGACATTTTATATGGAGTGAGGAAGAAGGAAAATTAGAAAACAAAATATGGAATAATCAGGTTGGAATTGGAGAATAATTTAGAAATAAATTTGAATTAGAAAAAATCTAAGTTATCCGGTTCTTTGTTTGAGGCCGGGTTCTAGTTCTAATTTTGTTCTCCTTTGGGTTCGACTTGGGTTCCTTTGGTAGGAACTTGGGTGCCTAGGCCAATCCCGAGAGCATCTGTAGTTGTGGGTGCCAAAAAATAGGCTCCACGTGCCTGTGAAAACTGTTTTGCACCCTCCAAAATCCATTTGCATATACATTTGAAACTTTTGCAAATTATAAATATGATACACGAGGTATTTTATTCATAATTTTATAGGCTAACTCATTATTATGGTAACATGGGTATGTCCACAATCTGTGCCTAATGGTACCCGACATGGAGTGTGGTTCAAATGAAGTTGAACTAAATGTTGACCATGATGGCTATGATCATGATGAAGATGAATATGAATATTAAATCTAAAATATGGCTTGTAATTTGAATTTTCATTGTGAAAGAAGAAACTATATATTTCTATGTTGTAGTATATTTGTTCCCTAGATCTACCATATTATATATGTGCATCCCGTAAGGGACATCTTCTACTCATCCATGTATAAGAGCTTGGAAAGAGTTCTTAGGAGAAAGACAAGATGTCCGTCGGAGATGGAGAAACCAATCTTAGAATACTACTTGAAGCCTTGCAATGTTGAGAGTAGGATAAAGGCTACACTTGAGACCCTATATAAGGAATAAGCTCATTGAGCTTCACTTTGTTTCGAGAATAGTTTTATATTCTGTACTAACCAGGGCCAACCACATGAAGGTGGAAGCTCATTTTCCCCCCTCCTAACATCACTCTAAATTCCCCATTAACATCTCACATTCATTCATTATTTCATCCATTAATAAAATGTAACATTCATTAATTATCACATGATAAGTTTCATTAACATTCATTAACACATTAATAAAATGTAACATTCATTAACTATCACATGATAACATTCCTTAACATTCATTAACACATTAGAAAATTTATGAACATTCAATAGCACACAATTAAATTCATTGGAATATTAAAATCAATCATTATCAATTAAGGTGCATATATGGAAATCATTTCTTTTTTTTCTTTTGATTTCTTGTTTTTAAGAAGTAATCGCTAAGAGGAGCATCAATATCATCATGATCATCTCCCCTCTCATTAGATCTTAATGCATGCTTAGTTCTCTATTGGTGAAAAGGGGGGTCATCTACAATAACATATAAAAGGGTTAAATTAAAAACATTTTAAAGTATTTCAGTACTTTATAGGCCATAAACATATAGCTCTTTACCTGATCTAGTCACATCATCAACATCAAGATTAGTTTGTCTACCCTCGGCCTCAATCTCAACCTGCTCATTAACAACAACCTCTACACTCTCTACAACTGCAATACAAATTGTTACATTAATCCAAACACCAATTGTAATTAAATTTGTATTACTAAACCAATCAATTTAAGATGTTTACTTGTATTAATAGTTACATATAAAAAATTGAATAGAAAATATATACCTCCATCACTCTGATGCACATCATCATTGTCATGATCATGCATAGGTTGTGTATGTCCAGAATCAGCAAGCTACATTTCAATTTCATATGCATTCATGTTATCATTTTTTTCTTACTTAAAACAAATTTAATCACTTTATGTTGGAACTTAACATCAAATAAACTAATTGGTAAATAATTAAACTTGAAATATCATCTATTTAGCTGACTTACTACTATGGATCCATTAGTAGAACCTTTTGCACTTCTTATTCTTTCTTCCATGACTTTATAGCCTTGTTGGAAGCCAATTCTCTTGTCCTCTTTTGTGAGACTTATATTGAAACTCCGCCCCTGCATTTTTGCTTGGTATCGTCAAATTTTATTTCATTGTTTCATCAAAATAAAAAGATTACAAATTAGAAATAAATATTATAAAGATCAAATTATTATTTTCAGTGTTAAAAGCCATCTATAGTTGTATTTTTCCTCATTTAATTCTGACAATATTAACACGTACAACTCGTGCAACAAGTTTGGAATAACTGCCAAAGCCTAGCTTGTGTTGCCTGTGCTTTTTTAGTCTTGCCTTTGTTGCCTTTGATGTGTTAGGCAATCTATGAAGAGATTGAAATATGTTAGTTCATATAAATATGAACAGTATTTAGTACATAATTACATTCTTAACAATATCACATACCTTCTGTTGTCTGGTGGTGTATTTTCTTTTTTTATTTTATATTTCTCATTCACATCCAGAATAAATTTTTTCCACTCTAAATCAAGAATGCAAGGGGGGTGCTGGTACTTCGAGTTTTATGATAATGTACACTTGTATTGGTCCCTAATATACCTGAAACATAACCCATCTTTCTCAAGGAGCTTATCCTTCTCAAATGCACGAGGTCCAAATAAGTTTTTCATAATCTGTACAAGAGCATCCTTTAACTTTATATCTTGGGTTTTGCACCTTTTAAGAAAAAAAATAGTGTTAGATTCCCAAATGAAGTGAAATTACCTTTAATATAGTTTAAGAAATAGATGTAATGATAACTATCCTAGCAATGATATGAAATCAAAATAGTGGATTGGGGTTTTAGTTCGGATATGATGTTCCACCCCATACAAATGGTGGGCCCGAATATCCACAAACACTCATCTCCAAGTTTATCATAGAAGAAATCATTCCCTAAAAAATAATCATGGGATCATTAGTCGAAGGATACAATAGTATAAAATAAGAATACTATAGATGAAAGCTTCTCATATTGAATGCAAGGTGTAACTAACATACGATAGTATAGTAAAAGAAATGTCCAATCTTTAAAGTACCTGGAAGTTTTTCTATTTTCAAGGGAACTCCTTCTTCATCGCTCACAAGAAATATGCAATCCTTCACCGATCTTGTACTAGGAATATGAGTACATTTAGGAAATTCACCATCAAGTGATGCATCTCCTGTTGCATAAATTGAATCCATTACGAAATGCCCCTAAGAAATAATACTTCAATGGAAATAAACATATATATAATGACAGAGAAAATATAATTTGTCTATGAGTAGGCGGTGCCATGGCAACTGTGGCCATGCTATGCGTTGCCGACATTGTAGGACATAGTACATTTGAGCCTGCCATCGTATGAGGTAGCTATAGTAAATGATCATTGACACATGCTGAAGAATAAGATTATTAGAGCATAATAAAAGAAGTGATTAGCATAGACAATATTGTTAGAGAGTAAAAAAAAATAGTCCAACATGCAATCTACTTGAACTAGCTACAGTACCATCATCATGGCCATGAGGATCAAAATTATGCAAAAAAAGTTGTAAAAGCAACACATCTGCTTATTTTTTAATGACATAAAAGACTAGTATAGCATAAAAAATATTATCGAACTTTTGTTATAATTAAAAATTACATTAATACTTTATAATTTTGAGATAGGTGCAAAAATTTAGTTGCCCTCTTTTGTGACTTAGGATTCAAAGGGAATATGTTAGAATAACTGAGAGGGGGGTGAATCAGTTATCCAGTGTCCCAACACAAATTGTATAATTCAAAACAACTTCTCTAATTTCTTCTTGTCGGTAAACAATAAAACTTTCACTATCTGTGCTTTTACCGATTACCAGTCAAATACTATAATAGTTACTGATCAAATCTAACATGTAACGTGTAAAGAATGATAACAATCAAATATCACAATCAACACATAACACAAGAGATTTAACATGGAAACTCTATAAAGGGAAAAACCACCTGGGACCGGCAACCCAAAATTGTTCACTCTTTTGAAGTGAGGTCAGTTAAGACCCAACCCTGTTAAAGGTTTACAAACACACTGTCAGGTGTGACCTTGTTAGAGGATTTTAGACTAGAAGTTATCATCCAACCAAAATTCACTATGGGGTTGACAGGATAACAATGTTCATTCTATGAATGATACATCATAAGACTTTTAGAGTCCACTCGGTTAAGAGATTTTGACTGTATACAATGGTTAAATATGTAACAGTAAATGACCTACCTTAATACAACTTCAATTGAAAATTATTGATCAATATTTAGTCCAAACAAATTCTTCTAATCAATATTTCACTTCAAATTCAATACTGTATCAACTTACTATCCATCAGTAATGGCTCTCTATAGCTTGGTAATTGTTCTACAGCTCGGTTCTTACTTAACCAGTATGATCAGAATGCATGAAAACCTTGTTCACGTGATATTCCTATAGTTTCTACTTCTTCCGACATCCTTTCATAAAGAAATGCTATTCTCTTATATAGATTGGTAAATCATTTTCTTCTCCACCATTATATTTTTTTGCTTAACCACATTCATAGATTTTGTTGCTTCAAACTTTCTCGGTACTTGTGTTAATAACATGTTTGATTCTCATCCTTTAGATCTTTCCTGAATTTCATCAGCCTTCAATCTGTGTAACAAACATTATCTGTTACCTCGATGTTATACTCTTGTCAGCTCATCAATCTTATCGGCTAAACTAACTAATCATTTAATTCATTATGTTCTACTTGGTTAACAAAGAAATGTGTCAGTGAACACTTCTTGATTAATACTACGATTGGTATACACTACACTCCATCAATGTATACTAGAAATACTTCATTTACTGACAACACTGCTTTGTGTCTTTCATCTCTATACTTCATCATAGATGAATGCAACATAATAAAGTCAATATCATCTAGTCATAGACTCATCAACAAGTTACTCAATGTATTCCTTATCCTCATCTATCATGTACATCTTTTCTCATGTAGATTTCTCTGTTCTTCATCTCTTTCACCTTTCTTCAGATGTCTCGGTATAGTAACTTACAAGATAAGTGATGTCAAACTAGTTAACATCAATGACAACACAATATTGATTTAATCATATTACATATCTAATCAACAAATCTTTAGTGATCTTTAATCATAGATTCTTCAACCAGATTCCAAATCAGTTGTAGTTCAACAGAATATAGATGCCAATTCAACCATTCTTTTTCCAATTTTGAGGAGGAATTTTTTAATTGCAGAGGCTAGGTCATCACAAGTAGTCAAATCATCAACTAGGTCCTAGTCAAAGGACTCCTCTTTAGGGATTACAGGTTCCTTTCACTTTTTTTGCTGACCACCTGTCTGTGAAAACAATATTACTAACACTATTAGAATTAATCTGAAATAGTGATGAAAATAATATAATAAAAAATACTATTTAACATGTTGCTTATATCTAATTTGTAGTACAATAACAAAGATATTTACCTATTGGGAAGAAGTGCATGTAGAATCATCATTGTCCCCTCTACGTGGTTGCTCCATATTGTGGCCCTGTGTTATTATTTAAAGTTAACCAATAATTAGAAAGGACTAGATTAATAAATTTCATTAGAAGATGATGATGGAGATGAGGTGGATGGTGAGGAGACTCTCTAAATGTGGCTGGCAAAAAAACTCAATTATTTAATGGTACATAGTATGTACATGCACCCCCATGATAGTGACATTGTTTGTATCTATGAGATTCAAATTGTAATCAATAAGCAGCTCTTCCCCTGAACTTATTGATTTTATCATACATACAAATACATGATTTCCCTCGTGAGCCTCAAATATGCAATTGGGTTTCTTAATAGTTGACATAGGTCACGTGCTATTTATAAAACTTACAATATTCCCTGATGGTTTTGGCCTTCTATCAGTGTATATAGCCACTCGTTTACTTTTCTCATTGTCTTTTTGTTGAATATAATTTGCCGAGAGTGCATACCTATGCATACCTTTTTTTATATTGAACAATTCGCATCCAACTTTTGTAATCGTAACAAAGTCCAACATACTCCATCAATTCAAAAACTTTGTTTTAAGAGACCTTTATGTCATCCATGGAAAATAGGCCCAAACCATATATTGACGATGGTGCAATGCGATATATCATGCCTTTAACACTAGAATCAGTGTTTATTGGAGGAAGTTCCTTGGGGACCCATTGTTTCTATATATATTGGTACCTAGAGGGCACCTCGATGTTGCCTTTTCTCTCATCATCATAAGAACATGACCCCCCTTGAGCAAGGAAAAATTTCATGTGTTTATTGAATTTCCTTTTAGTCTTTTTACCTCTACTTGATCTTGCTAATTTAGACATACTACATGACTCACTTTCTTCTTCCATTCCTATATTTCCTTCACTCGAGGAAGACACATTTGACAGATACCTATTTGCTACTACTTGCACTCCATCAAATGAGAGAGATAGCAAGTAATGTGAGATATTTTGCAAATTGAGAAATACATTAATCTCTATAGGGTGTATTGACTTATACCCGTCGATCCATGATACTTTGTGGGATTCTCGTGAAAGGGGTTCAGGTACCTACATATGTAATTCAATTATCTTATGTTAGCTAAAAAATTTATGATACATATACTCAAAAATACATAGTAGGTACATTAAAAACCATAAGCATCCCATATGAATTAAAAATATTAAAAGGTACATCACAAATTAATTAGATTAATAATTGATCACATAACTGCACATTTCTATCAAGAAATCAATATTAAATAGATTAAGTAGTGATCATGTAACTATACATTTCATTCATCTTCTTCTTCATCCAAATCATCACCATGATCATCCTTGTCATCAACATCATCACCACCACCATCATTGTCATTGTCTTCATCATCATCATCATCATCATCATCATCATCATCATCATCATCATCATCATCAACATCCACATTAGCATCATCATCATCATCATCTTCTTCTTCTTCTTCTTCTTCAAGAAAATTTGTGTTAGGAACATCATCGACTAACTGTTGTTCATGATAATCATCTACATCATCTTCTAGTTGTTCACAATCTTCTTCTTCCATTGCATTATACCTCATCGGCCTTCCTCTTGGATCATGTCTCAAAAAAAATGACCAATCCAATTTATGTGGAACCTCTGAGTAAAATACCTACTCACATTGGCCTGAAAAAAAATAGGGCTCATCCCCAACTGGCTCAAACAACCTTGTATTAATAATTGGAAATCCATTGTCATGTTCAATAAAAGTTCTATTAGGATCATTTTGATTAAGTCATAGCCTATACCATCTGATGACAAAGAGAACTAATATGAAGGAATTAAAGTCACACTCAAGTATATTATCCAAAATTTCATAGTATCAATTTTTAGACTCTCCAGGATGTAAGTCGTTTCTAGATGAAATATTAGTCACCTGAAAGACTGCACTTATCCCAAAATCACAAGTTTTCTTTATGTCATCCAACTTTTTGATGCGAAATTTATGACCATTGCAAAACATAGCCTTTTTGTGTTTGACCTAAAAAAATATGTCAAACATGTATAAAGTATTGCATCGGGAGTTCATAAATGTATGGGTGATTAACAAATCTATACGTACCTATAAATCTCTTAAACCATGTGCTAAATCTATTTCCCTTTGCATAACATTTGGATCTCTATTATGATGAGTTTCGTTAACCAATGAAGACACAACTTCCCATGTTAATGTGTGACCTAAATGATGACATCGTTCAACCCATACCATCATCCAATCTTGATTATTTGCAATATACAAATGTATTGCATCCCACTCTCAAGCAATTGTACAAAAAATAAATAGATGACTTACAATCGATTAATTTTGAAGATTAAATTTTTTTACAGCTACAATAACATCTTATAATTTATTACCTCTCACTTTCGTCATTCTACCTTTCCCCACCAAGTACTCCCATTCAAATTTTATAATGGTTTCAAGATTCCAAATTTGATCTATATGGATCTTTGCTGCAAGCTTAGGAAGATATTCAGTAACGTACACCATAGTCTGGTATACCATATATATAGAACCCTCAAGATGTTCTCTTTGCCGAACCAAAGCCTTCAAAAATTTGAGGTGCCTCTCAACCATCCACATTGACCGAGTGTGTATGGGTCCACACAATTGAATCTCCTCAACTTGGTGTATTAGGTAGTGTTCTTATGCATTGAAAAAGGTTGAAGGTAGACACTTTTGCATTTCACACATTAGATGAGGAATTCTTCTCTTCCAATATTTTATATCTTCTTTATGGATTTATTTAGATGACAACCACCTACAAGGCATTCAAGACACAAAAATATATCAACACGAGACTTTACAATATATACAACAAATTAAATAGATATCATTTCTTACCTCATGTATTTTCCAAGATCATATATCACTTGTTTGATGTTATTGTCGATGTTCTTTGGGAGAGATAGTGCTAGCACGTACTGCAACAATTATAAAAATAATCATGTCATTCTTTTCTCACATAATACAATGAGAAGTACGTGTAGTTTACAAATATATTGTAAATACAAAAAAACATGACTTACCTTGATGAAGGTAAGCCAATCATGCATTTTCAACCCTGACCCAAATTCACTTTTATTTGATATGGTACTGCTTATGTTCACAACAAATCCCATGGGAAATCAAATTTTTCATATGACTTCTTTTATGGCATCACTTTTCTACTCTATTAATAACCAAGGAAGGGCACTTATATTAATCCATTCTCCATTTCTATTTGATTCAATGAAATTTTTCATTGCATGATTGGATTCATGAATGTTGCTACAAATTTTGACAATTTTTTCTTTGTCACGCCTTCCATCCAATATCTTCCACAATGTTTCTGTTACATTCTTTCCAATATGCATAGTATCAAATAAATACACAATTTGTAGTTGCTTGTAGTAGGGAAACCTACTAAATTGTCTACGATAACTTTTTAGTCCCTTTGGAAGGTGCTCAGTAGTATTGCCTTGATGACATTCATGATCATCAATCACATAATCAGAAAACAAAACATAATATAAATATACAAATTCCAAATATAAACCATTAGGTAGAATGGTAGTACCTTGACGATTAATTCTATTATATTCCTATTGACATTAAGTAGAATTGCCACTAGTGACAACACTTATTTGCATTCTGGGTGCAAACCGAGTAGACAGTGCAAACCGAGCAGATAGTGCAAACCGAGCAGACAGTGCAAACCGAGCAAGTTAGTACAAACCGAACAGGACAGTGTAAACCGAGTAACATCATGTCTACCGAGTCACCAGTATTTACCGAGTTCAAAACCTACCGAGTGATCAGTATGAACTGTGCCTTCACTTCTACCGAGTGCATGACGATGCCGAGTAATGCAGTGGATGCCGAGTATCAGAAAGTCACCGAGTTAGTTTGCAGGAACTGTGTAACCATACTTGGGCCGACTTAGTAGCACTTATGTTTATTTGTCAAGCTGACTTTGTAATTGTAATTGAAATTAATTGTTTAAGACTTGTATATAAACAATGTTGTAAAAATGTCAAAAAATGTAAGTAAGAAGCATATATGTGAAAAAGAAAGAAAGGCAGAGATAAGCGAATTACAAAGGGCTTCAGCAGTATAAGGAATAGCAAAGACAAATTCATCATAGAAGGTGATCAGTACATCAGCAAATCTCAATCAACAATCCAGTTGCAAAGCCAGAGATCTATTGTTTCATCCTAACAGGTGAATCAGTACTAAATCCTTTAACCGGGTAGACTTAACAGTCTTTTGTAAAATCTCTTTACCGACTGCATACTTCATTGTATGTTTTGTAAATCTTTTAACAGGGTGGATTTAGCAATCCTTATTGCTCCTAATAGGGTAGATCATCAGAAGTGATCAAATTGTAAGCCTTAACCGGCCAACTTTATTCTGTAGTATTAAAGCTTTGTGGGTTTCATCCCCACCCCAATTTTACTTTCTTTTGGAAGGTTTCTGGGTAACCAAATCTATGTGTCATTATTGTGAATGCATTTAAGTTTCATGCTTTCTATATGCAAAGGTTAAAAGTAAATTACATGTTAAATTGAAAGAAAATTTGGAGTTACTGATTCACCCCTCCCCTCTCAGTAACTCGATTAATTCCTGAATATTTCCAACAATTGGTATCAGAGCAGCATTGATTCTCAAGATAAAGCTTAACTAGCTTGAGCAAAGATCCAGGACAATGGAGGTATTCAAACTAAACAAGGTGATTGAAAATGAAAAGCTAGATCTGGAAATGGCCATAGCTAAACTCAAGGAAGCAAAAGAACATCTTTCCCAATCCCTAAGAAGAAGGAAGGAACTTGCAAATCAGATGAATGATCAGAATTACATTGAAGAAAAGATTGAAGATCTTTTTCCCTTAAATAACTCAGATGAAGCAAACAATGCTGTCAAAGAACTCCTAGAAAAGAATGGGTCTCTGCAGGAAGAAGTGAGAAAATTAAAAAGAGAACAAGAGCTACACTCTACAAGATTCTGTGAGATCTTGGAACAAAGAAACAAATTGAAAGATGAATTAGATGGAAGGAACATTGAAGTCCAAAATAAAACCCTTCAGCTAGAAAACCTAATTGATCAGATCTCTCATACAAATGAGGAAATTCTGAATCTAAGATCAGAAATAGAAAGTATAAGAGAAGAACTAAGATCTGAAAAGGAAATCAATCTAAGATTGGTGGATGACCTAAACGCTGAAAAACAAATCAATGAAGGAATGTTGAAAAGTCAAGAAGACTTGAATCAGCTGAATGAGCGAAATCTTCATAGGCAAAAAGGAAAAGCAGGACTTGGATACAAAGGAGAAGGTGAATCTTCTAAGCAAGGTACTCAAAGAAATCAAAAACCTACTTGTAATCATTGTGGTAAAATAGGACATACTTCAAATAAATGTTGGAACAATGAAAAAGCAGAATTCAATGGAAAATGTTACAGCTGCAATCAACCTGGTCACAAAGCAAATGAATGCAGGGAAAAACCAAGATTCAGAGGTAATTGTCACAAGTGCAACAAACAAGGTCATAAGGCATCCGAGTGCAGATCCAAGACATTTAATCCAGTAGAACAAATTATGAAAGCAATGTTTGGATGGGACTACAACACCTGGTGTAGATGTCATTACTATGGAGAATATGGACACATTGGCATGAATTGCATAAAACATCATCTAAGGAAAAGAGATACTACCGTGAGATGCTTCAAATGCACTAAACTAGGTCACATAGCCAGAAACTGCATGAATGCTAGTGAAGTTGAAGATGGAAAGAAGAATGAAGCAACTAAGGTCAGGAAACAGGTGAGACAAAAATGGATTCCTAAATCTACTGAGCAATCCAGTCCAAGTAATGGAATGGATGGCTCTACCGACTCAAACTAAATTTCCAAGAAAGCACTGGAACTGTATTCTCATAGACCAATCTCAAGCAGTTCCAGAACCAAATTAAAAGAAAGATCTAAATCAGCATACAAGATGCAGTAAGATCACAGGGAGGTCAGTATCAGTCTTCACCGAGCGAGGTCGATACCCGTCTTTACCGAGCGAGGTCAGAGCAATATGAATTCTCAAGTTCACCGAGTTGTGAAGTCTTTACCGAGCAATTAATTCTTAGTGGGTGACAGTCTGTCAGAATTCATACCCTAATTTGTACTAAGCATTAATGAGAGAGTTGTAAACAAAACGGCAAGTAATCGAACTCATTCTTCACCGCGAACCTTTAGCACTTTGAGAGCAGAAAATTTCAAGAGCAACCCAGCGATTCAACACTTTTGCGAAAGGAATTTTCTGTGAGCTACCATGGCATCATCCAGCACTTTAGTGAAGAAAGGATCTGATATGTTAGTCCAAGGGGAATGGAAAGCACCAGATTTCAAGATCGTGCCCGTAATTGCAGCAGCCCTAGATCCGAACGGAGCTCAATCTCAGATTCCTCCTAAGGTACTACTTATTAACGATATCCGCAATCATTTCAACTGTTCAATTCATGAAATGGGGAACCTAGAATTAGATACTGTGCGTGAAGAACTGTGTGTGGATGGTATTCTGAAACCCAAGCACAAACATCTGGAAGATAAAGGATTAGTTCACATTGCACATCTACCTCAAAACTTTCGAGATAAATGGGTTAGATACATTCTTAGTCATGTACATGATGGCAAGATTTGGCTTGAGCAACCCATAGAGATCACAAAGAAGATGATTCATCAAATCACCGGTCTTCCCATGTTGAACAAAGCAAAAACTACCAAAACCCTAGGTCAGACGGAACTAGAGAAGAAAACCCTAGCCGAGTGGGACGGTAGAGGCATGAAAGTTAGCAGCATTACCGATGCTAAACTGAAGTTTGGTACACACATCATTGCCCATAAGATTTACAGTTCTAGTCGACAGAATAGTGTCTCCTGTGAAGCTATCGACCTAGCATACAAAGTGGTCAAGAATAACTTAACATTTGACCTAGCAGACTTATTGTTAAAGCAGTTTAACAAAAACATGGAAAGCATTCAAACTTCCAAAAACAATCCATGTAAGTTTGGATCCTTATTGGTCTGTTTATTCTTCTATGTTTAGAAATTCTTCCCTTCTAAAGGAAAAGTTGTATGGAGAAAAGATGTGCCAGCCCTTTATGAAATAAATGAATACATCTCAGAAATGGGTGAAAATTTTGAAAGCATCATGGATAATTATTTTGAGTCTTTCAAAGAGAAAATGAATGACAGATTCAGGATTCCACAGAAGTTGGTGGAAGATTACAAAGATGAAATTTGTTTTATGGTGGATTGTGATAATGTATATATTCAAGCAGCTAAACCGAGGACTGTATATGTAAAACCTCTTCCTTATGAGGTAAATATTGATGAAACCAAGAATATCATTGAAGCTCTTCTTAATCATCCTGTCAATCCCAAAGCTCCATATTTTGGAACATATGATGAAGCTAAGGTAAGAATTGAACTAAGCATAAAGCTTCCACAGGTGGTAAACAAAGGAAAGAAGAGGATAGCCAAAATGCAAATGATAACCGAGGACAAAGAAGAAAAAGATGAAGAAGAAGAGGAAAAGGATGAGAAAATAGAGGAACCAGAACCTACAAAGAAGAAAGGAAAGGTATTCATCACTAAGGCACCTAAGCCTCCCACTGCTGTATTTACAAGGAGAAATGCAAAAGGCAAGGCAGACAAGGCAGATAAAGACATAGCATTCAAAACGCCTCCTCTAAACTTTCAAGAAAAGATCAAACTCTTTAGAGACGGATCAGGATCTGGAGTAAGTAACATAAAATCTTTTAGATATGAAACCAGATCGGAAATAGAATAGAAGGAAATAGAAGATGCTGTTATTGAAAAGATGGGACAGTGGAAATACTCTCCTGAAGAAATAGCCCCACAGGTTCCAGCAGTTCTATTAAATCCAATAAAAATGAGATGGAGCAATGCAAAGCAAACTGTGATAGATATATTTGATCAAACCCTGAGATAGTTAATGCCGAGCTTGAAAAATGATGAAGTAAAGAAGGCATTAAAAGAAAATGAAAGTAAGATGACATTAAAGTTCAATACTTGTTTGATTTTGATCAACAATATTGAATCGATTGTGAAGGCTGCAAATGCTACATGGAAGAACATATACCACCTTCACCAACCGAGTATTGAAACAGTCATAATAAAAGATATTGAAGATGACAGTGATGAACAAGAAGAAGACACTAAGGTAGATGATACTGTGAGGATAGCAGCAGAAGTCATTGCATCCCTTCCTACCTCTCTAGTAAAAGTTTCTACATCTAGCCCGGAGACACCTTCAAGCATGGTTGTGACAACTTCAATATTTGTCCAATCATCTATAGCAACAACAGAAGCAACTATCATTTCTTCTACCGAGTTGCAGTCTCCCGCATCATCAAGTTTTCCAGCAGTAAGTTTTCCAATTTTTGAATCTTCAAGTGTAAATATTTTAAGTTCTCTAGTAGAAAGTATACCAGTCTCTATAGCTAGCCCTACTTTATCTACTGTCACTACTACCAAGGCATTAAGTACAGATAAGCCTAAGGCTCTACCGAGTATAAAATTTTTGGGTAAGAATGTAGTAGAGGATATAGACTTAGATGAAGAGATAGAGATTCCTACATTGGATTTTGCAAATCTATCAGTGGACCAAATGCAAAATATAGGTGAGATCCTCCAAAGGAAAGCAAAACAAAAGAAGCTTAAAGAGGAGAGAGACAAGGAATATCAAATCATCAAGGATGCTAAGGACATTTTGTCTGATGCATTAGGTATTAAAGTAGACTCCTCCCAACATATTTTGCTACAATTAGCAGAAGCAGTTAATAAATACAATGAGGATTCATCTGGGACAAAAAATTTAGTTGAAAGAGCCGAGAGGAGATTCAACAATAAAGTGCTTGAGCACATTGCTCAGCACATAGCTATTAACCAAGTAGAATTGTCTTCAGTTTTGTCAAACACTGAATCTATCTATTCGAATGCTACCTCTCTTTTGGCTAGATTGTGCAATATTGCCGAGTTCACAAAGGATGTTAAGGATAAAATGAATAAAATGGATGAGGATATGAAGATTAGCATACAAAAGCTACAACTTGAACCAAGTTCAAGCTCTGCTCATCACATGAAAATCTCACACCTATCAAACATGCAGTCTGATCTACTGAAAGAAGACACAAGGATCCGGTCCACACTGCTAGACATCCAACACATGATCCTTCCCATCATGAATACAATGTATAAGCACATTGAACATTCCAAAATATTGATTCATGACAATCAGTTCTCTATAGCAGATCACATGATTGAACTCTTTGTAGAAGTCCAAATTGCAATCCAAACATGTAAGATTCTGCAAGAAAGTTGGGACAGAACCCTGGCAGTAATAATGAAGGTACATTCTGATTTTCTATCAAAATTTGGATTCTCTATGTAAATAACTTGTATATACAGCTTTGGCATTATCATCAAAAAGGGGGAGATATGTATAGAGGGAGATATATGTATAGAAGAAGATTTGTATAGAAACAGTTAGCACATTGAAAGGGGGAGACAATGTATGAAGCTCTATAACAAAGACAAATTTTGAAAAATCAAAATAAAACTCAGCATGATTCATGTATATAATTTTTGGCCAATAAGTGTTTTTGTCACTAATGCCAAAGGGGGAGATTGTTGGCATTAAGCAGAATTGCCACTAGTGAAAACACTTATTTGCATTCTGGGTGCAAACTGAGCAGACAGTGCAAACCGAGTAGAGAGTACAAACCGAGTAGACAGTGCAAACCGAGCAGATAGTGCAAACCGAGCAGACAGAGCAAACCGAGCAGACAGTGCAAACCGAGTAGACAGTGCAAACCGAGCAAGTTAGTACAAACCAAACAGGATAGTGTAAACTGAGTAACATCATGTCTACCGAGCCACCAATATTTACCGCGTTCAAAACCTACCGAGTGATCAGTATGAACCGTGCCTTCACTTCTACCAAGTGCATGATGATGCCGAGTAATGCAGTGGACGCCGAGTATCAGAAAGTCACCGAGTTACTTTGTAGGAACCGTGTAACCATACTTGGGCCGACTTAGTAGCACTTATGTTTATTTGCCAAGCCGACTTTGTAAGTGTAATTGAAATTAATTGTTTAAGACTTGTATATAAACAATGTTGTAAAAATGTCAAAAAATGTAAGTAAGAAGCATATATGTGAAAAAGAAAGAAAGGCAGAGATAAGCGAATTACAAAGGGCTTTAGCAGTATAAGGAACAGTAAAGACAAATTCATCAGAGAAGGTGATTAGTACATCAGCGAATCTCAATCAGCAATCCAGTTGCAAAGCCAGAGATCTACTGTTTCATCCTAACAGGTGAATCAGTACTAAATCCTTTAACCGGGTAGACTTAACAGTCTTTTGTAAAATCTCTTTACCGAGTGCATACTTCATTGTATGTTTTGTAAATCTTTTAACAGGGTGGATTTAGCAATCCTTATTGCTCCTAACAGGGCAGATCATCAGAAGTGATCAAATTGTAAGCCTTAACCGGCTAACTTTATTCTGCAGTATTAAAGCTTTGTGGGTTTCATCCCCACCTCAGTTTTACTTTCTTTTGGAAGGTTTCTGGGTAACCAAATCTATGTGTCATTATTGTGAATGCATTTAAGTTTCATGCTTTCTGTATGCAAAGGTTAAAAGTAAATTACATGTTAAATTGAAAGAAAATTTGGAGTTACTGATTCACCCCTCCCCTCTCAGTAACTCGGTTAATTCCTGAATATTTCCAACAATTCCAACTTCTATAGGTGAGGTGTCATTCTCCGTGGCTTAGATGTAGTCTCTTCTTTCCCATTGAAAAGATGTTTTTCGGTAATTCGATAGTTATGATTTTTGTGGAGAGAGTGTCTATGCTCATCAAACACCTACTTTCCTAAACTTTTTGAATGATGAGATTTCATCTTTGGACCACAAACTAGACATGCAAATTTTCCCTTTATTTAAATACCTACAAGATAATGATACAATTGGATTAAATATGTTAATTTTTATATTTAGAATTATCATGTGCAACTTGAATTCACCATAACATACTAGAAAGATGTGTTAGCCTTGGGGCATCATGTATTGTCCATACAAGCATTGCATGGAATTGAAATTGTCTGTCCTATTGGTCTAGAGATGTCATACATAGTGACACCATTCCATAACTCCACCAACTCCTCGATAAGAGGCTCAATATATACATTCATATCTTTAACTTGGTATTTAGCTAGTTGAATGAACAACATTACATAATTATTGTGACCATTTTATTGCAAGATTTATAATTACATGCAGATAACTAGTAATGATCAAATACTTGAAACAATCATTGCCAACATAATGTGCTCCCTCTTTATTGACATCCATGGAGGAATGCTATTGTTGATGATAGGGCAAATAGAGTAAACAGATCTTAGCTCTCCAAATGGATTGACACTATCTGCTGCCACTGAAAGCTTGAGATTTTGAGGTTCTTCGATAAAGTGTGGCCACTTTTCCTCTATGTTCTTCAATGCAAAACCATTCACAGGTATTTGAATAATGTCATCTCGACTCCTTTTGTGTGCATGGTAATCCATAAATTGTGCCAAGCTACTACACCTGAATTTTTTTTGCAAACATGGTATAATGGGGATGTAACGAAGAACCTTATGAGGCACCTTTTTTGTTATTTGATTTGTTCGATATCTACTCATATGACATTCATGGAATTGTATTGCAAATTCATGTTCTTTATGATAAATAATATGATCATTGGGACAAGCATCTATTGCTTGATACTCTATTCCAATATCTTTCATAGTAGTACATAATTATTAGTATGAGTAAGGGATAATATTCAATGATGGTAACAAAAAATCACCTATCAATCTATAGGAAAAAATATAAGTTAATAATATTAACAATATTTATGGTACATGTTTCACCTTTTAATTACTATAATGACATATATGACATAACTTAGCATATGTGATATTGTTATGTTGGATAAACCATCCATAACCTTCAAGCTCAACAACAACAATACAACAAAGAGAAGAGTTGTTTGGGAGCCTTTGTAAAGGGTCGTGGCTGCCTTCTCAAGTAGAGGTATATCATGGATGACATCAACGTCATACTAATCATCATCATCAGTTGTGCCAGTACCAAATGTGTCATGAATTAATGTATTAGTACCATCATCTTCAAATGTGTTATCTAGCGCATGATCATCATATTCCATGGGATCATAATTTTCAGCTTCAATATTTGCATGTCCACAATCCTCTACTTCCAAAGCCATATTCTCCATATTCGCACCTCCATTGTCCATATCACATACTCCCCTAGGGAGGTCAACCTATATAAAAATGATGAACACAAATAAACCATGATAATGATCTCATCATCAAGTTTATTTCATAAATATTAATTGTTAAATAAATATAATAAAAATCTTATCAATTGATGAAAATCAAACCCCCCTTCAATGTGACCATTATCTCTACAATATGTATTAGCTATTTTGATTAGCAATCTTCTAGTGTTTAAGCCCTTACAAATATTGCAGGGACAATAACATTTTCCATTGCCATTTCTTTTCAAGTTAGACCACAATCTATTGATTGTATCCCCATTACCTTCTTCACTTGGATTGTCTAACATGATCCTTCTTCACTTAGATTATCTATAACCTAATTATATATAGAAATTGAAAAGTTAGTTATGAAATGATGTTGTAGTATAGTATACCAAATTGAAACACTTCTGTTATTGTAGTCTTGCACCTCAAACTCTTTCCTATTGTCACAAGAAAGAAAGATATTCAAATAATATAGTAGTTTGTAAATCAAAATAAAATATCATATATATTATACACAAAATATATCATAAGTGCATCAAATTTGACCAAGCACTACTGGGAGCTAGACCTGGCAACAAATAGACTTGTGATGATTTTCACAATAATACATTTGTTGTAGGATAAGGTCCCAATAGTGCTTAGGAAAATCTGCATGGTGAAGGTTTTATATGTTGTGTGTGTGTGCGCGCATAAAAAAGGGGGCGTTTATGTTTGATCTTAAAATGAAAAATATGCCTATGTAATGCTTTTTAAGGGTACAAGGAACAACAAATGGAGGCAACTTGAGACCAAAAATGGAGGCAATTTGTTGATTGAGGGTGCACGGAACAACACCCGTCAATACTTTTATCGAATTATAAATTTCAATTTTCAACCATTCTATGAATATAGAACATGGATGTAATCTATGAAAATAACAAAATGTAGACATGACATATTACTTATTTTGTTATTATACATTAATTACTATTTGAGTGCATGTTCCACCTACAACTTGATCAAGTCTTTTTTGATTTGCTTCAATTTTGTGTTGACTGTCTTGTAGAAGTACACAATTTTGTATTTCCCCAATATGTTATTCAAAAAATAACAATAGAATAAAATACTTGTTGAGAAAGATCATCATAGGAGTATCAAAAAATCAAGATCCAAAGGTAACACAACATTATAAGACTCTTACATTCAACC
Organism: Chamaecyparis obtusa; assembly: GCA_027943335.1. Taxonomy (NCBI): domain Eukaryota; kingdom Viridiplantae; phylum Streptophyta; class Pinopsida; order Cupressales; family Cupressaceae; genus Chamaecyparis; species Chamaecyparis obtusa. Next base: position 205,675 of record BSBK01000511.1, on the reverse strand, counting down.
TTCATCTCTTGCACCTAATAAATAGGAGATAAAATACAAAAAGTGAAAAATTACATTACAAAACAATGAGCTAAAACTACCTACAAAAGTAGTACCCAATTTATATACAAAACATTTAACTAATGAATTGTGTTTTTCTTCTCATCTTCACTACCAAAATAATCACCCCTTTAATGTAACTACACTATGCAAGTCCAGTTTAATGACCATGTGCCTATCATCCTCAATCAAGACTAAGGAACACTATAGGCAAATACACCATCTAAATTATCTACATTAAAAATAACTATACTGCAAGATTTGGTTGATTAAGAGTGAGGCCTTCTTTATAATCTCATGAGTTTTGTACTACACATGCAACGTATTGTGAGTTTGAAGAGAGTGCATGCCATGTGTGATAGAACCTATTTTATCTAATATGGTGTATTATTAAACAAATTAAGGGTAGAGTAGTTATTACTTAGTTTTTTATGGGGGACAATGAAGATTTGTCTGACAAATAGCAGGTCTTCTTTAGTATCTCATGAATTTTTACCACATATGCATGAAAGGAAGACTATTTCAAGCCTTTGAGTCTTGGAGACAAGTGGAAATAGGAGTTTCTTTGTTGAGTGAGGGCTAATTAGGCCTAGGAGAATAGAATTTGGGGATGGAAGTATTCACTAGTCAAAGGATGGATGATTGATATTGAGATGGTGTTAGTAACTCTGAAAAGGTAAGTGCTCTGCCATCTTTTTTGGAGACTTTGGGTGTAATTTGCTGATTTTTGTGTGTGTAGGGCTACTAGACAAGCCTAGAAGGGTTGTAAAAGAAGAATGGTGTAAGTTGAATAGATTAGAGTGAATGGGGTGTTGAAACATGGTGAATAGACCATGATGAGATGATACTTGATGTTAGGACCAGGGTGAAAAGCCTAGTTGAGGTTTTGACATGGTGGAGGCACTAAGTGCACTAGGTGGCCTAGGATGGAGATGGTGCTAGGAGGAATTGCCAAGAAATAAGGAAGTGAACTTGTGTAGCAGGGTTGTGGAAGTGATTAACAAAGTTAGGGAACTCTACTTAATCCTTGAGTTGAGGCTAATTCCTTGAGTGGATTCTGAGTTACTTGTTGAATCCTCAAGTTGAGTTGGTCTTCTTAAGGTGATAGTAGAGGGCTCTGCATCAAGATGTATGAAACAAAGAAGAAGATGAATATCAATAAAAGATTAAATTCTCTCCAACTCTAGTAATCCATTGTCGTATGGAATAGTGTATCCATATGTGAGTTTGAACGTGATCTTGGTTGGGTGATGATATAGGAACATTTCCTTTTATTATATTTACACGTTCATGAAATCATTATACTATTTTTGTTGTTAATAAAGACAAAAAATTTACTAGTGTTGGTGACTGTGACTGGTAAAGGGGTACAGTCAGCAGATTAAGGGTTGTAAACCTCTATTATGTAAATAATGAACTTTGAATCTTCCTAAAGAGTTTTCCAATGTTAAAAAATCCCAATATTTATGAACAAAAATGCAGGCATTAGGGTTATTCTTATAGATTCATTTTATGTCACTTTTGTTTGAGAGTATTCCTTTTCGACTCCCATTCAATGACACTTGTGTTTGTGAGAAAAAATTCTTTAATCTTTGAAGATAATGGTTCTTGGTATTCCTTGCATGAAACTTAGATGAATGTTTCTAACTTGAAATTTATCTTTGAACATTAAGTGTTTATTATGTATGCCTATACCTCATATAATCCAAAAAAATCTTCAACATGAGGATATTGGTAACTTAAAGGGCCTTAGTGACCGGCTTTGAGTTGAGAAATTTCAGTGTCTAAAACTGCATCATTTTCAACCAATCGGTAGATTTTAGTTTGTCTTGATGGTTTTCTTCCAAGATTTCATCCATTTTTATCTACAAAATTTTCATTGGCTATAGATTCTTAGGATTATATCCACCTTAGACATGGTAGTAGGCTAGGCTTTCCTATTCCTTCTGTTTGGTCTAGAATAATCTACCTTGAAAGTGAATTGGATATGTTAGATCCTTAAGGTATACCTTTTTGTTTAATGCCCTACATCTTCCTTGTAAGTGAATTAGATAGATTAGTTCCTCATGATTTATCTTTGTGTTTAACCTTTAAAGTGATTTTTATAGGGTTCTCTCTCAAGGATTAGCTAATGCATATGTAGCCTAGTTTGGAGCTGACTTGACATCCTCCTATATCAAAGATCATATGAAACTATGTAAACCACTTTTAGTAATAAAAAATATAAATTTCATGTATATTGCCAGTCTCTACCGCAAGGGTACAGTCAAAGGGTTCATTGAAAAAATGATCCTTTGAATGGTTACTATGACTATGAATGATTTGATATAGCATATTTCTCATTTTACTTGGAGTTTGGAATAGCTTGTGCAAAGATGAAAGTACTTTTGATCATTTTGGTCGTGACTGTTGTTGTACACAGTCAGGAAATGTAACTGTCTAATGATTATATGTAATGTTGAATGGATTAAGTGCTTATTCTTGGTAGAAGTGAATGGAATGAATAGTGTTGGTGTTAGGTTTCATTTATTATTGAATTAAATTATTTCCAAGATGCCTTGAGGAGTTTTCTCATTGTTTAATGATAACTGTTCCTACATAATCCGCTCATACAACAGTGAAATGCTATGTGGAAGGGATGGTTGATAGTGTTCCTTGAGGGAAGGGTGATTGTGAAAGACTTGTTATCATTGTATTGTGTATTTCCAATATGTTTGGATGTAGGGAAGACCAAGAGAATGAAGGATCACTCATTGATTGCATGATAACCTAGTTTTGAAGGGTCACTGGTTGAGGGGACAGTCAAGGTTTGGATGATTGGGCCATTGGAGGTCCCTATTTCTTTGTATTAATTGCTATTCAAATTGGATGCATGGATTTCTTGTGAATTATTTGATGCTATGTATCCTACAACTACATCCATAAATCTGCATATACATCTCTAGGGTTGTAAGCCACTTAGGGATCAAAATAGAGAAACTAAATCAAAATCATTATATGTCCTATTTCCTTTTAACAAAGTCTCACCTATCAATGATACAATACATTTTATGCCTTAAGCTATCAATACAAATGGAGCCTAGCTAGAAGCTCATGGGATGTCCATTTGATAACCACAGTCAACATTTCAAAAAAATTGATATCTTTGAGCACAAGCACCAATAACATCAAATAATGGAGTTAAAGCATGGGCTAGGGCACGACACTAGTAGAATGTGGTCATTTTAGCGAGCATCTTAGCAATATCCAATGGCATCATTAAACGTGAATCCAAACATTTCAAAATAGTGAATCAATATCCTTGAGGACAAGCACTAATAGCATCAAATAATAGAGATAACGCATGGGCTAGAGCAAGACACCAGTAGAATGTGGTCATTTAAGAGAGCATTCATGATCAAATAAAATGCAATGAATTTGAAATTTGTGTTTGAATATGATGCTAGAGGCTTGAAATCAAAGATGAAGAAATCACATACCTTCTCTCGTGCTCAACTTTTATCCGCTTGTTTTCTCTTTCTGATTTTCTTTGCAATCAAAATAAAAATGATTTGGGCATTTCACTTTTTTTTTCATCTATACCCTGAAACTGTCAGAATTTTGATGGTCTATTTAAAACCCATTGGAATACCGACACCATCGGGGCCTATTACAAAAAAAATACCAAATTCATAAAAAAAAATTATCCATTGGAAGTTTCTATCGAAATTTGGCCCCAAATGTAGTAGTGATAAGGATAAGGAAAACATTGGTTAACTTATTGATGAGTCTATGGTTTCATATTATTGACTTGAGCATGCTATATTAATCTATTATGAAGAAGAGATTTGAATGTGATCATGTAAATGTGGTTGATAATTGAATATTTTTGTATACATCGAGCTAGTGCAGTGTATACCGATTGACAATATTAACCAAGCTAGTTCAACAAGTTATCACCAATGCATTTCTATATCAATCAAGTATGGATGAAAATATTAAATGTTAAGAAAAGTCGACTGAAATTGATGAGATGGATATTGGTATGATTTTGAGGATAAGGATGAAGTTTGTTATGGGATTGATGACTGACAAAATTTAGAAAAGATCTAAAGGATGAGATTGAAATGTGATATGGACACATCTCCCGAGGAAGGTTTAAGAGGCAAAATGGATGAAGAAGATTAAGTGACAAAATCTAATGGCTGATATGAAAATGGTTTACTTGTCTATATGAGAGATATAAGTTTCATTATTGAAACATTTTGGAAAGAAGAAGACTGCAAATATTTCATGTGAAGACTATATTCATGCATGCCTAATCAAATTGGTTATTGAAGAACCAAGCTACAAAGTTTTACCAAGCGTTAGAGAACCATTTACCGAGTGAAAGTAAGTTGGAATATTGAGGAAGTGAATTGAATAATGATCAGAGGATATTAGTTATGGGCTTCGCATAGATCTGAATATCTACAATTGATTTGTATTTGAATCAGATTGTTATTGTATTAGTTTAACCATTGATTCAAAATATCTCTTAACCAAGTGGACTTAACTGTCTTATATTCTACCCTATGTCATTCAGAGAATGTACATTATTATCTTGTTGACCCGATACTGAATGTTGGTCAAAAGTTAATGATTAGTGATAAATCCTCTAATCAGGTCACACCTAACAATGTGTATTGTAACCTTTAACAAGTTTGGGTCTTCACCAAGCTCACTTCAGAAGAGTGAATTTTTTTGGGTTACCAAGCCCAAGTGGTTTTTCTCTTAACAATGTTTCCATGTTAAATCATTGTGTTGTATTATTTGTTATGATTTTTTTTCTATCACTACTACATTTGGGGCCAAATTTTGACAGAAACTTCTGACGGATAATTTTTTTTTATGGATTTGGTTTTTTTTTGTAATAGTCCCCAATAGTGTTGGTATTCCAATGGGTTTTAAATAGACCATCAGAATTTTGACAGTTTTGGGGTATAGATGAAAAAAAAAGTGAAACGAGAAAATTATTTTTATTTTGATTGCAGAGAAAAGGAGTGGGAGAAAAGGCAGGTCAAAGGTGAGCGTGAGAGAAGGTATGTGATTTCTTAATCTTTTCTAGCCTTTGGCATCATATTCGACTACAAATTTCAAATGCATTGCATTTTATTTGATAATGAATCATGAAATTGGATTTATGTTTATTGATATTACTAGCATGACCATTGTATATTGTTGACATGCTCACTGAAATGACCACATTCTACTAGTGTTGTGCCCTAGCCCGTGCTTTATCTCTATTATTTTATGTTATTGATGCTTGTACTTAAGGATATTGATTCATTGTTTTGAAATGTTTGGATTCACATTTGTTGATATTATTGGAACGACCATTGTATATTGCTAAGATGCTCTCTGAAATGATTGCATTCTACTAGTGTCATTCCCTAGCCCATGCTTTATCTCCATTATTTGATGTTATTGGAGCTTGTGCTCAAGGATATCGATTCAATGTTTTGAAATGTTTGGATTCACGTTTGTTGATATTACTAGCATGACCATTGTATATTGTTGAGATGCTCTCTAAAATGACTGCATTTTACTGGTGTCGTGCCCTAGCCCATGCTTTATCTCCATTATTTGATGTTATTGGTGCTTGTGCTCAAGGATATCGATTCACTATTTTGAAATGTTTGGATTCACATTTGTTGATATTACTAGCATGACCATTGTATATTGTTGAGATGCTCTTTGAAATGACCGCATTCTACTAGTGTTGTGCCATATCCCATGCTTTATCTCCATTATTTGATGTTATTTGAGCTTGTGCTGAAGGATATTGATTCACTATTTTGAAATGTTGACTGTGGTTATCAAATGGACAGCCCGTGAGCTTCTAGCTAGGTGCCATTTGTATTGATAGCTTAGGGAATCAAATGTATTGTATCATTGATAATGAGACTTTGTTAAAAGGAAATAGGACAAAGAACGATCTTGATTTATTTTCTCTATTTTGATCCCTAAGTGGCTGCCGGCATGATTTTTATTTTGAGTGCAATTTTGATAGAATTTTAGTTGGGATTTTCACTAGGCTGGTTTTTAATAAATTGAGCTACAAAAGAACATGATTTTTTTTGGTGCTTTTTTCCCCATATTTAGTAGATAAAAATCATGGCGATAGTCACTTAGCCATCTTTTTGATCTTCCATTTATTTTACAAAGATACAGGTATGTGGATTTATCATTCAGTTGCTTGCAGTTATTGGTCAAATGAAAATATTTTGTCAAGTTGAAAGGGCAAGAAATCAGTTAGGTATTTTCAGTTTATGTTAAAAGTTGATTTGGTAAAATCCTCAAAAAACACACTACATGTTCTAAAATGTAAAGAAGTTGAATGTTAAATGTAAGATACATACCTCATCCATAGTAATCAAAAGAAAGGACATGAATCTAAGGAGATTTACCAATCCAAAAATATAAGCGAATAGAAAACATGATTGGTACCTTATGAATTGGTTTTTGAGGTACAGGATCTTCATCAATCTCCTGAGAAGAAGACCCCTCCTCACTGCTACTACTTTGTTGTTTAACAATTGGTTTCGAAAAATATATTTAACACAAAAAATAAATTACAAAACTTAACCAATGGCATGTTTACAACAAAGAAATAGAATGATAATAATATCCTAAAAATTCTATTCTATTTAATACACGCCAAAGGAATAGTCCCAAAAATTCTTAAACATACTTTATCTGATATGATGAATTGTTAATAAAGGTCTAGTTTTGTAGACTGCTAGCACAAAGGAAGATTTGACCTAGCCAAATCTTCCTTGTACCACACAAAAAACTATGATAACTATGTCTACTCCAACCTTAATTGTTTAAGAATTCATCATATCAGATAAATTATGTTTAAGAATTGTTGGGAATTCTTTTAGACCTTTGTTGTAAACATGCCATTGGTTCAGTTTTGTAAATTTTTTTTTTGTGTTAAATGTATTTAAATGGAACATTAAGCATAGTAATAATATGCTTAATCTATTAGTAATTGGCAGATTAAATGCAGATAACACCTTTATCAATTTAGTATGTTATTATAAGATAATAAAGAAGACCTGCTATTTGTCAAACAAATCATCATCATCCCCTAGAATGAAGACAATGAAGATTGACCTCCTACCCCATAACAAATAACATTGTAATAAGACCTTTTAATCCTAGTGACAAGAACATAGAAGCATTCTAACTCATTTGTAAAGAAAATAAGCTTTCTATAAAATGAAAGGTTCAACCTAATTAATACTAGTACTTGCACTCAAAGGATAGTGATCTGGTTGAAAGACTTAAGAGAGACTTTGATCCAAGAGCTTCATCATCAAGCTCTACAACCTCTTGTAGCTTGTTGGATACAATTGTCTGAAGGACATTGTTGGATTAGCTATGTGTTGTCTTTGATGTCACAAAAATGTCATATCAATTATCGCTCTCAGTATCTACCGAGTTCAGTCAGTCAGCTAAGCGGTTCTTAGTATCTACCGAGCTCAGTCGGTTAGCTAGGTAGTTTTTAGTGTCTACCGAGTTCTCTTGGGTGTCTAAAGGAAACATGATAGGGTAACAGTGTTAACCGAGCCTCCTCAGTTATCAAAGGAAAATTAGTGGTTACCAAGCTCTCTCGGTCTCCAAAGGATGTTGCAAAATTCACTATGGTTACCGAGTTCTCTCGGTCACCGAAGGAAATCTTTTCAGGATTAATGTTTATCGAGCAAGGTCAGCCCTTTCAAAGAATTTTGTTATTACAGTTTGTTTATCCTAGCCCATTGTTATAATAATTATTAGTGCTGACTTGACAATCTAAATGATTATGAAATGGCATATATATATAGAAGGTCAAGTGGTGAATAAAAGATATACAACATGCATAAATCATTTTGAAGAAAGGTGTGTGCAAATTTTGAAGGATGGTCAGATATCCTTGAGGAGTAGCAAAGATTTAATTGATCAGTAAGGATCTAGTGAAACAGAACAGAGATCTATATTCAACAATTTAGTTGCAGGTCATTTCATTGTTACTCTCTAGCAATTGTAGCAGTGATATCAAAATCTCTTAACCAAGTTGGTTTAACAACCATTTTGTAAATCCTCTAACAAGGTAACAGTTCTATTGAATTGTTTCAAGACCTCTTACAAGGCCACTCCTAGCAGGGTGATTAAATCCTCTAACAAGGTCACACCTAACAGTGTGTTTTGTAACCTTTTACCGGGTTGGCTTCTAACCGGGCATCACTTCAGAAGAGTGAAAAATAGTAACTAGTTACATTGGTGGTTTTTCCCATATTGGGTTTCCATGGTAAATTTGGTGTCTCTTGTGTTCATGTTATTTTCTTTATTCATGTAAGTTAATCAGTGATGAATGCTTAAGAACAGTTTAATTATTACACACTTCAAGGATCAAGTTTTTAGCATTTCTCTGTATATTTACCGAGTGGCATAGTAAATAATTTGTTAAGATATTTAAGGGATCAGTGGTAATATTTTTGTGGTTAACTGATTCACCCGCCCTCTCAGTTACTGCATCTATATTTCCAACAGTAGCTATCTTCATAGCAACAAGAGTATTTAGATACGTCAAATTTCTTGGAAGTTTGTACTTAGTTTGTAGGTTGACTTTTTACAAAGTAGATTGTAATTGAAAATTTAAAAAGTATTTGCATCTAGTCATTATTCATGCATTATGCAATATGCATTGTGCAACACAATGAAATCAACAATGTGTATAGAAATGACAAAAACTATATTCCATAATTCTTGGGCTAAACTCTAAATTTATTTTCTTTTTATATCTCTATGCTATTGAGACCACTTCCATTTTATTAAACACAATTTTTCCCAATTAAAAATCTCAATTAGAATAAGATATAATATAGTGTTAGAATAAACTTTGTACAAAGACATGTAATGCTTATGTTAATGATCAAACACACATATGGATTCAATGTTCTATTCACTGTTCCACATGACAGTGGATTACCAAAGTTGCAGAGAATTACTGTTCCTCCTCTTTGTTTCATACATCTTGATGTAGGGCCCTCTACTATCACCTTAAGGAGACCAACTCAACTTGAGGATCCAACAAGTAACTTGGAATCCACTCAAGGAATTAGCCTCAATTCAATTATTAAGTAGATTTCCTTGACTTTGTTAATCACTTCCACAACCCTGCTACACAAGTTCACTTCCTCATTTCTTGGCAATTCCTCCTAGCACCATCTCCATCCTAGGCCTCCTAGTGCACCTAGTGCCTCCACCATGTCAAAACCTCAACTAGGTTTTTCACCTTGATCCTAACATCAAGTATCATCTCATCATGGTCTATTCACCATGTATCAACACCCCATTCACTCCGATCTATTCAACTTACACCATTCATCTTCTACAACCCTTCTAGGCCTGTCTAGTAGCGCTACACACATAGAAATCGGCAAATTACACCCAAAGTCTCCAAACAAATTGGCAAAGTACTTACCTTTTCATGAAATACCCTTTTCAAAGTTACTAACCCCATCTCAATCTTAGTTTTCCATCCTTTGACTGGTGAATACTTCCATCGCCAAATGCTCTTCTCCTAGGCCTAATTAGCCCTCACTCAACAAAGCAACTCCTATTTCCACTTGTCTCCAGGACTCAAAGGCTTGAAATAATCTTCCTAGACCTTCCAAAGCACAAGTTTTTCAAACTTTCAAAGTCTCATGATTTGTTTGATACTAAAAATATTGGAAAGAATGTAATGGAGACATTGTGGAAGATATTGGATGGAAGGTGTGACAAAGAATTTTTTTTTAAAAATTGTAGTAAGTATAATCGAAAGGCCTTGCACTCCTTAAATTTTGAGTAATAAGGTTATTGTCTTCCTCTGTAATTCATTCCAAGAAGTCACCTAGGGAACTCCTAAGTATACTTTTAGAGTTGCTATAAAGCTTTAACTAATTGGAGATAAAAAATAACATATTCATTTTATGCGTATGTGGTAAAAATTCATGAGATACTAAAGAAGACCTTCTATTTGTCAGTCAAATCTTCATTGTCCCCCACAAAAAACTAAGTAATAACTACCCTAGCCTTAATTTGTTTAACAATGCACCATATTAGAGAAAGTAGGTTCTATCACACATGGCATAGACTCTCTTCAAACTCACAATATGTTGCATGTGTAGTACAAAAATCATGAGATTCTAAAGAAGGCCTCGCTCTTAACCAGCCAAATCTTCCTTGTACCACACAAAAATTTGTGTGATAACTATGTCTACTCCAACCTTAATTGTTTAAGAATTCATCATATCAGATAAAGTATGTTTAATAATTGTTGGGACTAGTCCTTTGGCATGTATTAAACATAATAGAATTTTCAGCATATTATTATCATTCTCTTTCTTTGTTGTAAACATGCCATTGGTTCAGTTTTGTAAAAAAAAATTCGTGTTAATTTTTTTTTTTCTATTTTTTCCATTTGATAACCACAATCAACATTTCAAAATAGTGAATTGATATCCTTGAGCACAAGCACCAATAACATCAAATAATGGAGATAAAGCATGGGCTAGGGCATGACACCAGTAGATTAAAACTCAACCAATGACATGTTTACAATGAAGAATTAGAATGATAATAATATGCTGAAAATTCTATTCTATTTAATAAACACCAAAGGACCAATCCCAACAATTCTTAAACATACTTTATCTGATATGATGAATTTTTAATAAAGGTCTAATTCTGTAGACTGCTAGCACGAAGGAAGATTTGACCTAGCCAAATCTTCCTTGTACCACACAAAAAACTGTGATAACTATGTCTACTCCAACCTTAATTGTTTAAGAATTCATCATACCAGATAAAGTATGTTTAAGAATTATTGGGATTTCTATTACACCTCTGTTGTAAACATGCCATTGGTTTAGTTTTGTAAATTTGTTTTTTGTGTTAAATGCATTTAAATGGAACATTAAGCATAGTTATAATATGCTTAAAATCTATTAGTAATTGGTAGATTAAATGCAGATAACACCTTTATCAGTTTAGCATGTTATTAAAATTTTTTATATCAATTTTTAATAGTTTTTAAAAATTTATAAATTATTTTAATTTTATCTGTAAGAGTTAAGTAGTTTCTATCTTGAATTAAGTGATTTTTAATAGATTTTTGAAATTTATTAATGATATTTATTTTATATTTGGGTATTGCATGTCAATTCTTGATTTAGTGTTTTCAAGTTAAGTGATTCTTTTCTAATTTTCATAGTGCAATTTACCTGTTTATGGTGTTGCATGCATTGAAACCCTTATTCAATTTTCTTTATTAAGATGATTTTGGCTAGTATTCGATATACATGTTTATAGATTTTGGCTCTGAGTTTGAATTGGAGGATTGTGAAAGCTTTGGGAAATTTCAGGGTTGTTGGATTGTTCTTTGCACGGTTTCTGTCGAGTGGTGGTTTAAGGTAGGTTTTGAAAATCTTTTTTGCAATTATTCTTGGGAAAATATTGTCTTCATTGTGTTTCCAAGATAGGTTGATAATTTTGGAGTGATTGTATTTTTTTCCATTGTCCTTGAGAAATTTTGTAAGATTAGATTGTCGTGATTTTGTGAATGATTAATATGTATACATTTTGGTTGCTTATGAGTGTAAGCTTTTATAGAAATGTGTGAGTTTTTCCAGTTAAGTGATTCTTTTATATTTTTCAATTTGAACAGGTTTTGCAATGGAAAATAAAAGGTATAGATTAAGAAAAATATGATTGAATAAAGGATGAAAAAAAATATCATACAAAACATAATCAAGATCAACCTGTCTAAAATGAAATATCTATGAAATGTCTAAAATGAAATATCCATGAAATGTTATAGCACGTATATATGAAATGTCACATGAAATATCTAAAATAACATGGTCACTCAACTAGGGCCATGTCCTGATTTGTGACCTGATGCCGGTGCACCTCCTCTTGATATATGTGTACAATAAACAAAATATGTCATGTATAATAAATTTTAAATACTTATGGTCATAGAAAAATTAATTTTTTGAACAAACACCTCAATGTACCTATGTATCATGATGGATAGGATCATGTGGACTCTATAAATCTCCATATGGTGCAGCATCCTCATTGATAACCTCCTAGAGTACACATATATATAACATATATTAATCAAATTTTAAATATATTTGTAAGTTTTTTAAATAAATAAAAAATTAATTTAATTATTTATACCATAGCAGCCTCTAATGCTCTTCTGAAAGTGCTCAAATCTGATGATTGTAATGATATAGCCGCGGGATCAATCCGGTTGTTTGTAAGCAATGTAGTAAAAAGTTGGCATTCTGGATGTGATGAAGTGGCCTGCGTGGTCTGATGATGAGTTGTAGCTAGTGTAGTCTACGGAGGAGTTGTAGGTGGCGGTGTAGTTTTCTAAGGAACTGTCAGTGGTGTAGTTTGCTAAGGACATCTCGGTGGTGCAGTTTGCTAAGGACTTGTTGGTGGTGCAGTCTGCTGAGAACCTGATCTAGGACTAAGATAGGTCCTGACAAATGATGGAACCTCCCTGAGTGAAATCCCACTAAGCATATGTATGGTCTAATATGTAGAAAGTAGATCAATGGATAATAATACACTCGTACGTCGCAAATGGTCCATATCTGATATAGCTGTAACCTCCAGGGGAGATGGTATGTCAACTATATCATATAGAGCTCCACTAGAGGATGCATCCTGTGCAGGTGGAGGAATGCTGGAATGAGAATGTAACATGTATCTGATGAACTACAACTGATTTAGAACCTAATTGAAGAATCTGTGATTTAAGATCACTGAGCTGATTGATTAGATATGTAATATGATTAAATTAGTATTATGTTTTCATTGATATCAACTAGTTTGACAACACTTATCTTGTAAGTTACTATACTGAAACATCTGTAGAAAAGGAGTGAAAGAGATGAAGAACAAAAATATCTACATCAGGAAGATGGATATGACATATGAGGATAAGGAATACATTGAGTAACTTGTTGATGAGTCTATGACCTTATGTTATTGACTTGACTATGTTTCATTCATCTATGATGAGGAAAAGAGCTGAAAGACACAAAGTAGTGTTGTCAGTTGATGAAGCATTTCAGTATACACCAACAGAGTGTAGTGTATACCGAGCATAGTGTAAACCAAGCTTGTGTTCACCGATGCATTTCTTTGTTAACTAAGAAGAAAATAATGAACTAAATGATTAGTTTAGCTGATAAGATTGATGAGATGGAAAGTGTATGATTTCAGGGTAACAGATAATGTTTGTTACACAAATCGACGACTAACAAAATTCAAGAAAGATCTAATGGATGAGAATCAAACATGTTATTGACACAAGTGTTGAGGTATGTTTAAGAGGCAAAATCAATGAAGATGATTAAGTGGAAAAATCTAATGAAGTAGAAGAAAATGGTTTACTTATCTATATAAGAGACTAGAGATTTCATAAGTGAGTGTGATGCCGGAAGAAAAACAAACTATAGAATCATTGCGTGAACAAGTTTTCATGCATTTTGATCATACAGGTTAAGGAGAACCTTGTTGGAATTAGGAGAGATAGGTACTGAGAGGGGAGGTGTGAATCAGTGCCTTCAAAAATTTACTTGTAAACCTTTTAGATCTATAACTGTAAACAGTAATAACTGACCAAAACAAGTTGAATCTAACTGCATGTATCAATCATTCATTTAACTTATAAAAGTAAACAACATGACATCAATATGAAAATTACATGACACAAGTATTTTGGTAATGCATAAACCCTTGTTAGAAGGTAAAAAATGTGATGGGGATGACACCCAAAAATTCTTCACTACTGCAAATAGAAAAGGTTTTCCTGTTAAGGCTACAAGTTTTGATCACTTATGGTGATCTCACCCTATTAGGAGTGACATGTTAGATCAGCTAGATCTACCTAGTTATAAGATTTTAACAACACTAATGAAGTGTGCACTCAGTTAAGAGATTTACATAAGACTATTAAGTCTACTCTATTAAGAGATTTTATCCAAAACTCTATTACAATTGTTAGAAAGCAATAGGCAATTATCTTCTATTTGAAAACTCAATTATCTACTATAGATCTTTATGTTCTAATAAAATATCACCTTACTTGTGATGATTCTCTGTTCTAAACTACTTGGTAGCCTTTGTTGATTCTACTCAATCTGAATTCCTCTATACTTGTTTCTGCTTTGTTAACTGATAGACTTGAAGTAAGGCAATTGCTTCAAGTGCTCCATGATTCATATATCAGCTCACACCAAAAATGATGTGAGCACACAAATATATAGTGTTCTTTTTTTGCCTCTTTAACAAAATTAGGTTACACAACATAGTCATAACCCTAAGATCTATGGTGTACAATAATAACCTAGATCAACTATTACAAAAGATATACATTGCATTTAATGAATATCATCACATTAAATGTTCCTCTATCTTTGTAAAACATTTTATGAACCATTGTAACCGTTTTCATAGAAGTATGTGCCATTTCAGATTACTATGCCATTTTATATGATCCTCAGTAAACACTGTATAAACTGCTTGGTGTATACTGCGACACTCGGTGTTTACTGTCTGTCAGTGTCGGTGTCTACTAGTGCTTGATAAACTATGTGCTACTCGGTATATATGCTTTACTAACTAGTCTGTTCTATTTCATGTTACTGATTAGCTCAATGTAAGTGACTGACCGATATCTTTACAAACCCTTGGTACTAATGACAACCTTAAATGCTCAATAGAGATAACAATCTCCCTCTTTGGCATTAGTATCAAAACTTTGAATGTATATAGACAAAATTTTATATTTAACTTATATCTCCGCCATATACATATACACATCAAAAAATTTCTAAGTACTAAGTACTCCCCCTCGGTGCATGCTCCCAATAATATGTAGTATACGTAGCATCTATGTACATATTTGGCATAACAGCTTATACATTGTTTTCCCCCTTTTTGATAGTAATGCCAAATACAAAAATTAAGCAGTATACTCACATCTTGTCAAAAATATGCTGATGGTTTTTATTCACTAACTCCAAGAGGTTGTCCCATTCCTATTTCAAGTTGGTGAGAGTGATGTTCTCAAGACCGACTTGTGCATGCATGTCAAAGATGTTATCTAACACTAAAATCTCTGGTGTTGCAACAAGTTGTTTGACTTTGACAATGTCTGCCTAATATTTTTTTAGGTATGGTATGCGTTCTATCTGTAACTCAGTAACCTGATCTATTATGTGCTCTTCTTATTTCTTCAAATATGCTATTAGCTATCGAAGTTCCTGAAATCGGTGAATGTGCTTTAAGAAAGCATGAGGCTCGGTTATAGCTATATTTGTACTCAACTGTATTTCTACTTCCAATCCTTTTATCTTTTCACTGACTTCAACAGTGAACGTGTTTGTAGTATAAAGCTTCAATAAATATTGACAAATTAACTGGGTGATGGTTTTTATCTCGGTGATTACCTCAAAAATTTTGACCTTCTTCAATGCCACTTCTAGGCTTATTTTCTTTCCTAATTTGTTCTAAATCCTTGATTCTGCCCTTTCTTCCTTTCATTTATCTACATCAATATCTGGGTCATTGATCTTCTCAGCAAGTGTAGCAAGTTGATCTATGATAGGTGTATCCTCATCAATATTCACCTCAGGTTCTACCTATTGGAGGATATCCCGCACATCTGTTAAGATTTCTTTTTGTTTGTGTTCTTTCTTCAACTTCTCTTGTGCTTCCTCTCTTGAACATAATTCCCCATATTTACTCAATTCTTCAGGGCTTAGGGTCCTTGGGTCACACTCAGGGATAATGATCACTTCACTGAGGGTGATCAACTCTTTTCCTTTCTTCTTCTTCTTCTTCTTCTCTGGTGCTAGAGGTGATTTCTTCTCAATAATAGAAATAGTTTTATCTCTAGATTTTGGAGTATCCTTCCTGGTTAACACACATTCTTCCTTCTTCTCCTTGGTAGTTGTAGTCTCGATTGATATAGTAGGAATCTTGGCTATGGTGTCAAGTGGGATCAGCTCTATTTCCTTTGTTTCTTCTGTTTCTTTTTCCTTAGTGGAAGGTGCCTTTGTTTGTGTAGGCTCATCTATTTTTGCAAGTTTCTCTATGTCTTGATCCCCTGTGATGTCTTTGGTTTGCTCAAGATTTTAGTCATTAGGTTGTACTTGTAAAATAATAACTGCTTCTGCAAGTACATGAAGTTTACTGATAGTGATGTAAATAGACATTCAATGTCTAGTGCTTCATCTTTATTTCATGCAATATTTACATCTTCATCATCTTTGTCATAAGGATCACCATTTGTGATCTCCTTAATGAGTACATTGTCATCGGTTTTCTTCTCTAGTTGAACTTCAACTTTATCTGGTGCATCCTATGAAATACTTATTTCTTCCTTGTCCTCGATGATATCAATTTCATTAGTAACTGATATACCAGTATTCTTTGATTTCTTTTCTATTCCCTTATCAATGTAAATAACTTTACCTTTGGAATTGTGTCTCTTCTTAGACAAGTTCAAGAATGCTTCTTGCTCAGCTTTTTCTTTGGCCTTCAAAATTGATGTCCACACAGAATCGGTTGTGGTATCCATATCTGCTACATTTTCATCCATGATCATCAAGGCTCTATTCTTGATCATAAAGTTTTCTTGTTATTTGGTCAAGTATTCACTAACTTCTCCAAAGTTTAAATGTGAGGTTGCCTGAACTAGAGAGTGTTCTCTCTTTCTCTTCTCGGTGTCTAGTGCAATAGCCCATTTTTTAGTAATTTTGTCATCCAACTTCTTCGGTAATGCACATGCAAATTCCATTGGAACTTTCTTGAATTTTATCATCATTTGGATGACAACCTCTTCTATCTTGGTTTGACCTTCTTTTGACATCTTGTTAAATCTATCTAGTAAGGGATCAGTGAGGTCTCCATGTTCAATTATGTCTTCAATAATTTCATCTATTGTTTTTGCCTTGTTACTGACCACTTTGAATTGATTGACATCATCTTTTGTCTCAATTTCCTCAAGATCTTCTTTATTTCTTATGAATTTTCTCCTTTTCTTTGGTGCCTCAGCTACAACCTTGTTCTTTCTCTTGATATATTTCTTTGTCGGTGTAGCTTCTCTCCTTTTTGTTAATTTCTCTACTTCTTCCTTATCGGTTGGTGGTGCTGCAATTGATGATCATGTCTTCATACCTTCATGTACAGGTGACTACTTCTTTATAGGAATTTCAAGTGGAGGAACCAGTGTGGGATCTTCTTCTTTGTTAGACTTGATCTCCTCACTATCATATGGTTTGTCAATCAACTATAACTGACCTTCGGTTTCCTATGCAATCGGTGTCCCTTCAGATGTCTCAGACCCATCTCCATATTTAGTAGTGAGATTTTTCTTCATCTTCTTTACCTTTCTAGTAATTTTACCAATCTCAATATTTGTTGAAATTCTAGATTTGGCCTCTTCATATACTCCGAACCTAGTGGCAATGGGATCTTTTGGTAGTGTAAGCAATGCATTAATAGATTTTAGTGCATAATCATGGTTCTTTTCATATCCCATTGGTGCCAACCATTTTATCCTAGGTTCAACTACTTTTATGAATGTATAATCTATGTTGACTACAAAACATATATCATTCTCAAATCTTTGAACTAATTCCCTTGGAATTTTGCTTCTTTTATGCATTTTAGACTGAAACTCTTTGAAGTATGTATTAAACTCTATATTCAACATATCTCCTAACTTATTCATCATTTCACTAATTCTTTTTGTTATCAGTATATCCGGTATCCAATTTACCTTACTAGTGCCGGGTACATACTTTTGTAGATAGAAAAATATGCATGCAAGTAGAGATCTGAACTTACATGTGTTAGACTTCTTTTTCCTTATGGTCTTCATATTCTCCTGAAGTTGATGAAATAGTACCTCGTCAAGATCAACCTGGTGACCTTTTACCACAATTTTGTGTGCCATGTCTACTATGCTCTAGGGTATGTTGTTGAGTCTACTCGATTAAAATAACTTGTACCCAATCACATGTGCTGCAAATTTGACTGTTGGGTCTTTGATTGTCGAAATCTTCAATGCCTGACCATCCCATTGTGCTCTAGTATATTTCTCAACATTCGGTCATGATGAACTATAGAAAGCCTTAGTCTTGTCAATTGTAGGGAGCCCAGTAACCCTAATAATCATTTTCTTGTTGACCTTAATTGGTTTATCTAGCTAGAATTTGTCATCATGATACCTACACAAAATGATTCTGATCCAATCTATTTTGAATGATTGTGAAAAGTGTATAAAGCATGATAACCCTGATTCCTCAATCTTCTTGTAATCTGACTTCATTTTTCCATCGGGGCCCACAGAGTTGTTGATATGCTACAACAGTTTCAAAATCTCCAACTTCTCCAATTTTACAATGAATATATGATCTTATGTCTTCTGTCAATAAAACCCTTTCTGGTATGCTTGAAAAAGTTCCCATTGTATCTATTTGTGCCACGACCTTGGGATGTGGCTTAAACTTAGGTTCATCAAAATTTTCCCTAACGATTAGATTAACTTCCTCCTCAACACTTTGTGATTTTCTTGTAGATGATGTAGATGCCATAAATCGATTCTAGGGTTTCGGCAAGTAGCAGGATAAAAAGTGTTTGATAGAAAATGAACTTACTTAGTATCATGAAGAGTGATATTGGTTCAATATAAAGTAGCCTTGAATCCTTTTGAAAATCTTTTAGCTCGAACTCTGCTCTTTGAATTCTCCATTCTTCAAAATCACAATGTAAAAATGAACTCTGTTCTTGTGTATTTATAGAATTTTTGATATTCCCGCTCAAAATTTCATGCAATAAATGGTTGACCTAACTTTTGGTACAAAACAACTATTAGCTTGGTGACAAATAAAATTTTCATCTGCTCGATTAACATAGAATTTCTTCATCAATTGATACATGTGCTCGGTTAACCTTAGATAGTGATTACCAATGGGTAACTGACTCTCGGTCTCTCTTTTACTGACTGTATAACATTGTTAGCTCATGACAACTAAATCATAGTGCATCTTTATTGATGCTGATTTGGTATAAGAACATTATGCATAAGGAACTGTATGTAAAATGTGATCATTTGAAATGTCAGTCCCATACATACCTATTTCACCTTAAGTGGAGGTACCAATGTCACCCAATCCAGTGGATGAGATTTCATCGACAATATTACTTGACTCAGCATTCTCATTAGATGCCTTCTTCCACATAGTGTTCCTAAACTTCATGATATCTGCAATAGTATATCCACTTTCAAATATATGGTTTTCATCTGGTGCTTGATCTCTGTATTTCTTGCTTAAATGACCATCCTTATGACAGTGCATACAAGCCATCACAGTGCTTGTCCAGCTTCTTGATTGTCCAATCTGACTCTTTCTATAACAATTTTCTGCAATGTGTCCATATCTACCACAAGTAGTGTAGTTAGCCCATGTATTATAATCCCAAATATAAGAGTTACCTTGTCTCTTTGGTAACAACATGACATCAATATGACAATCACATGAGACAAGTATTTTGGTAACACAGAAACCCTTGTTAGAAGGTAAAAACTGTGGTGGGGATGACACCCACAAATTCTTCACTACTGCAGATAGAATAGGTTTGCATGTTAAGGCTACAAGCTTTGATCACTTCTGGTGATCTCACCCTATTAGGAGTGACATGTTAGATCAGCTAGATCTACCTAGTTATAAGATTTGAACAACACTAATGAAGTGTGCACTTGGTTAAGAGATTTACATAAGACTGTTAAGTCTACTCTGTTAAGAGATTTTATCCAAAACCCTATTACAATTGTCAGAAAGCAATAGGCAATTATGTACTATTTGACAACTCAATTGTCTGATACAGATCTATAAGTTCTAATAAAATGTCACCTTACTTGTGATGAGTCTCTGCTTTGAACTACTCAGTAGCTTTTGATGATTCTACTCAATCTAAATTCCTCTATACTCAGTTCTACTTTGTTAACTAATAGACTTGAAGTTAGACAATTGCTTCAAGTGCTCTCTGATTCATATATCAGCTCACACCAAAAATGATGCGAACACACAAATATATAGTGTTCTATTTTTTTCACTTTAACAAAATTAGGTTACACAACATAGTCATAACCCTAAGATATATGGTGTACAATAATAACCTAGATCAACTATTACAAAAGATATACATTGCATTTAATGAATATCATCACATTAAATGTTCCCTGATCTTGGTAAAACATTTTATGAACCATTGTAACTATTTGCATAGAAGTATATGCCATTTTAGATTACTATGCCATTTTCTGTGATCCTTGGTAAACACTATATAAACTTCTTGGTGTATACTACGATGCTCAGTGTTTACTATCTGTCGGTGTCGGTGTTTGTTGGTGCTCACTAAATTGTCTGTTGCTCGATATATATGCTTTACCAACTAGTCTATTCCACTTCATGTTATTGATTAGCTCAATGTAAGTGACTGACCGATATCTTTACAAACCTTTGGTACTAATGACAACATTAAATGCTTAATAGAGATAACAAACCCTACTACAGAGCATTACCGAGTGATAGAGAGTGATTACTGACAGACGGTAAGTTGATATCTTGTTGAATCAGAAATGTTACATTGATAAGAAAGATTTGTATGAGTTGAACATTGATCTGTATATTTGCAATTGAAGTTGTATTAAGAAAAATCACCTACTATTACATATTTAACTATTGTCCATAGTCAAATCTCTTAACCAAGTGGACTAAGAAAGTCTTATTATGTATCATTCTTAGAATGAACATTGTTATCCAACCCTAGAGTGACTGTTGGTTGGATGATAACGGTTGGTCTAAAATCCTCTAACAAGGTCACACCTAATAGTGTGTTTGTAACCTTTAATAGGGTTGGGTCTTCACTGACCTCACTTCAAAAGAGCGAATATTTTTGGGTTGCCAATCTGATGTGGTTTTTCCCTTCATAGGGTTTCCACGTTAAATCTATAGTGTTATGTATTGATTGTGATGTTTGTTTTGATGTCATATTTACATGTTGCATAGTTGATTTGATCGGAAACTACTATATGTTTTAGAATGGTAATCAATAAAAGCATAGATAGTAAAATTAATTTAAGTTACCAAGTAGTAGAAATTGAAGTATTTGTTTTTGGATTATACATTTTGTATTGGGACAATGATTAACTGATTCACCCCCTCTCAGTTATTCTAACAATTGATTCACACACTTAACTATAACTTGTTAAGTGTGGCACGATTGAACAATTCAGGTCATCGAGTTGCTTTTGAGAGCAAGAAAGTGAAAACCTTTGATAATGGAGGAAGACTAGTTGGAACTATAGCACAATCAAGAGGCAACCTATTTTATCTTGATACTAATGAGTCTTCTTTCTTGATGATAAAAAATCTGATAATTGATGAACTACAACTGATTTAGAACCTGATTGAAGAATCTATGATTTAAGATCACCAAGTTGATTGATTACATATGTAATATGATTAAATTAGTATTACGTTGTCATTGATGTCAACTAGTTTGACAACACTTATCTTGTAAGTTACTATACCGAAACATCTGTAGAAAAGGAGTGAAAGAGATGAAGAACAAAAATATCTACATGAGGAAGACGGATATGACAGATGAGGATAAGGAATACATTGAGTAACTTGTTGATGAGTCTATGACCTTATGTTATTGACTTGACTATTTTTCATTCATCTATGAAGAGGAAAAGAGCTGAAAGACACAAAGCAGTGTTGTCCGTTGATGAAGCATTTCAGTATAAATCGACGAAGTGTAGTGTATACCGAGCACAGTGTAAACTAAGCTTTTGTTCATCGACACATTTCTTTGTTAAACGAGAAGAACATAATGAACTAAATGATTAGTTTAGTTGATAAGATTGATGAGCTGGAAAGTGTATGATTTCGAGGTAACAGATAATGTTTGTCACACAGATCGACAAGTCACAAAATTTAGGAAAGATCTAATGGATGAGAATCAAATGTGTTATTGACACAAGTGCCAAGGTATGTTTAAGAGGAAAAATCAATAAAGATGATTAAGTGGAAAAATATGATGGAGCAGAAGAAAATGGTTTACCTGTCTATATAAGAGATTGGAGATTTCATAAGTGAGTGTGATGCAGGAAGAAAAGAAAACTTCAAAATCATTGTGTGAACAAGTTTTCATGCATTTTGATCATACAGGTTAAGAAGAACCCTACTGCAAATCATTATTGAGTGATAGAGAGTGATTACCGACAGACACTAAGTTGATATATTGTTAAATCAAAAATGTTACATTGATTAGAAAGATTTGTATGAGCTGAACATTGATTTGTATATTTGCAATTGAAGTTGTATTAAGATAGATCACCTACTATTACATATTTAACCATTTTATACAGTCAAATCTCTTAACCGAGTGGACTAAGAAAGTCTTATTATGTATCATTCATAAAATGAACATTGTTATCCTGTCAACCCTAGAGTGACTGCTGGTTGGATGATAACGGTTGGTCTAAAATCCTATAACAAGGTCACACCTAACAATATGTTTGTAACCTTTAACAGGGTTGGGTCTTCACTAACCTCACTTCAAAAGAGTGAATATTTTTGGGTTGCCGGTCCTAGGTGGTTTTTCCCTTCACAAGGTTTCCACATTAAATCTCTTGTGTTATGTGTTGATTGTGATGTTTCTTTTGATGTCATATTTACATGTTTCATATTTGATTTGATCGACAACTACTATATGTTTTGGACTGGTAATCAGTAAAAGCACAAACAGTAAAAGTATTTTAAGTTACCGAGCAACATAAATTGAAGTATTTGTTTTTGGATTATACATTTTGCATTGGGACAGTGATTAACTGATTCACCCCCCTCTTAGTTATTATAAAAATTGGTATCAGAGTGTTGGTTGCTTTTAACAGAGTTTTAAAGACTTTAGTACAAAGATCTCAAAAGGTATAAGAGGGAAGTTCCAAGACTGAACAAAGATAACTGTGCAGTATGGCAAAGCCGGATGAAATTGCACATATCTAGAATTGGGAATGCTGCACTAGAATTGATGGAGAATGGTTATATAGAACTAACACCAGGTCCCCTAACACTTGATCAATAGAAAGACAGGCATGAACACAATGTTACAATGATGGAAATTGTTGCTGCCTATGCCGATGCCAAATTTGAAGATATTAAAAGCTGGACTACTGCAAAAGCCATTTGGGATAAACTTTCTCAAGTTTACAGTGGAGATGCAAATGTCAAAAGAGCTAGAGCAGAAAGCTTAACAGGTAGATTCTATGATATGAAGATGAAGGAAGGTGAGAATAATGTGTAATACACAAATAGACTGAAAGAGGTAGTACATTCTATTAGAGGATCTGATGGAGTCATTAGTGAAGAAACATTTGTAATCAAAGTACTTAGTACCTTATTTCTAGTTTACGCAATCAGAATATCTGCTATTCATGAAACAAGGTATGCATCTGGTAATGTCCTTACACTTGACAATCTGATTGGTAAACTTACAACCTTTGAGTTAAATAACTTTGATAACAATGTTGTACCATGTATTGAGTCTTCTTTCATGTCTTCTTTGAAGATTTGCAAGTCTAGCAGGAATAATAAAAATGGTGATAGTGACAGCAATACCGATGATGAGCTTGATGAACTTGAAGCTCTTATGGCCAGAAGATTACCCAAAGGTAAAGGAAGGTATAGAGGTAAGCTACCTTTGGCATGCTTTAATTGTAAAGAGGTTGGCCACATCACTGCTAGATGTCCACATAAGAAAGATGATGAAAGAACCAAAGACCAATCTAAAGGAATCTATGGGAGAAGATTCAATAGAGGCTACCGACACAACAGAGATAACCGAGACAACAATGATAAAGGAAAAAATGTATGTTACATAGCCAAAGATAATGAATCTGAATCTGATTCTGATGATGATGTAAAAGTTGTATTTTTTTCTATGAAAGATGACTCAGAGGAAGAATAAAAACATGAAGAAACAACACTAATCTGTAAAGTTAACTAAAACAATACATGGATCATAGAGAGTGGCTGTACACATCACATGACTAGTGATGAGGAGAAATTTGATCAACTTGAAGAATACAATGGAGGATTAGTTAAGATGGGTAATGATACACCCTATATGGTAAGAGGTAAAGGATCTTTGATGATAAATGATATGATAAAATGTAATAAAGCTTATTAGATAGATGGACTGAACTATAACTTGTTAAGTGTGGCATAGCTAAACAATTTAGGTCACCAAGTTTCTTTTGAGAGAAAAAATGTAAAAATCTTTGATGATGAAGGAAGACTACTTGGAATTGGAGCACAATCAAGAGGTAGTCTATTTTATCTTGATACTGACGATTCTTCTTGCTTGAGATGAAAAATGAAGATGCTTGGTTGTGGCATAAAAGGTTATGCCATGTGAATTTTGATAACATGATTAAGATCAATAAAATGAAAAGAGTTAGAGGTCTGCCTAACTTGTCAAAACCTAATCATGTTATGTGTCATGAATGTCAGAAAGGGAAAATGAATAAGTCTAGTTTCAAAAGTAAGGATTATTCAACAAAGAAGATACTTGAGTTGGTTCATACCGACCTATGTGGTCCTATGAGAACTCAGAGTTATTATGGTGATAAATATTTTATTCTTTTTGTTGATGACTATACTAGATTGATGACTGTTATGTTTTTAAAAGAAAAATATGAAGCATTTAAGATGTTCAAGTGGTATAAAGCTAAGTTAGAAAAAGAGATTAGTAAGGAATTGAAATGCCTAAGATCTAATAGAGGAGGTGAATTTATCTCTGATGAATTTACTAATTTATGTAATGAGCATGGTATTAAAAGATAGGTCTTTGCACCAAGGACACCTCAACAAAATGGCATTGCTGAAAGAAGGAATAGGTCAATAGTTGACTGTGCTAGGACACTAATGCTGCAAAAGAATGTTGCTCATACATATTGGAGGGAAGCTGCCAATACAGCTATTTATGTTCTTAACTAAGTGCAACTAAAGGACACTAACAAAACACCCTATGAGTTGTGGTTTGGACACAAACCTACTATAAGTTATTTCAAAAAAATTTGGAAGTAAATTCTTTATTCCGAAAGATGAGAGAAATGGTAAATTTCACTCAAAAGGTGATGAAGGGATATTTCTAGGATATTCCAGTAATAGAAAAACATATAAGTGTCTGAATAAAACTACTAATAAAATGATTGAAAGCACTAATGTCTGAGTTGATGAGTTTTATGAAAAGAACATAGAGGAAAGTACAAAGGAACCGAAAGACTATGATAGATTCACTTACATTGAACAACTAGAGTATCTATCGAAGCCACAACCTATGATAACCCGTCAATAGGAAAACAATACCGAACAACAAGAAAGAGAAACCGACGAGTAGGATGGCCCTATCGAGCAAAAAAATGAACCTATACAGGATGAATAAGAAATATGAAATAGGATATTGGTGATTTTTTTCAGAAGACATCATCCTAAAACACAAATTATTGGAGACAAACAAGCTGGCATGCAAACAAGGAGTAAAGCGAGACAAGATACATGTCTAGTTTGTGATTATGAGGTGAAAAATGTAAAAGTTGCATTAGAAAATGATGAATGGGTTAATGAAATGAAAGAGGAAATAGAAAAGATAAAGAAGAACAAAACCTAGACCTTAGTACCCTGACCTAAATATAAGAATGTTATTAGTACTAAGTGGATATTCAGGAACAAGCAGAATGAGAATGGAGAAGTAACAAGAAATAAAGCTAGATTGGTATGCAAAGGATATGCACAGGAGGAAGGAAATGATTATGGTGAAACAGTTGCACCTATTTCTAGATTAAGAGTTAGAATGCTACTTGCATATGCTGCATACAAGAAATTTAAAGTTTATCAAATGGATGTCAAGTCAACATTTCTGAATGGAATACTTAAAGAAGAAGTCTACATAGAATGACCTAAAGGGTTCGTTGATCCAGAAAAGAAAGATATGGTATGGAGATTACATAAAGCTTTATATGTTTTCAAGAAAGCACCGAGAGCCTGGTATGAGAGGCTGCATACTTATTTGTTAAGTATAGGATTTGTAAGAACAAGTGAGAACAACAATCTGTATATGAAAGGAGATACTAATGATACAATTCTTATTGCTGAGATATTTGTGGATGACATTATTTTTGAAGGTCAAGATGAAATATGAAAAGCCTTTGCTAATGAAATGAGAAGTGAATTTGAGATATCTATGTTTGGAGAGATTAATTTCTTTCTAGGACTACAAGTGATTCAACAGAGTGATGAGATGTTCATCTCACAATCCAAATATATCAAAGAAGTATTGAAGACATTTGGCATGGAAGATGCTAAACCTATGGGAACACTGATGGCTACTAGATGTAAATTGACTAAGGAAGATGAAACTACATAAGTGAACTAGACATTGTACCGATCAATGATTGGTAAGTTAATGTATGTAGTACATAGTAGAATAGACAGAGCACATGTTGTGGGAATAGTTGCTAATTTTTTTTTCTAATCCTAGAGAATCACACATGATTGCTACTAAAATAATCTTAAGATACCTAAAGAAAAAAAAGGATTATGATTTATGATATCCTAAGGAAGGCAAGTTTGAACTCAGAGTCTATACCGATGCTAATTAGGTTGGAAATGTGGATGACAGAAAAAGAACCACCAGAGGAGCATTTTTATTTGGTGAAAGACTTGTTACATGGACAAGTAAGAAGTAGGCTTGCATTTCTCAATCTATAGCCAAAGTAGAGTATGTTTCTACTGCTACAAAATGTTCAAACATTGCATATATTAAGCAAGTTATGGAAGGTATGGATGAGACAATCACTGAACTGGTGATTATATGCTGTGATAACACTAGTGCAATAAACATTTCAAAGAATCCAGTGATGCACTCTAAAACAAAGCATACATCAATTAAGTATCACTACTTGAGAGAGCAAGTCTAGGAAAAGCAAGTTAAGCTAGAGTTTGTTACATCAAAAGAATAACTTGCAGATATATTTACAAAGGCTCTATTGAAGGATACATTTGAGTACTTAAGGACTAGACTAGGGGTCCATCCCCTATCTACTGGTCACTAATGTGATCTAAATGTTTCATTACCCTAATCTTATCAGAATATCATTCATGTTGATGCAACATAGTTCACACTTTGGATCATTTCTAAGGTTGTAAAAAGTTGGAGTATTGGAACAGGTTGGCATATCAGTATATGTAAGAGATACAAAGAATGTATTGGATAATAGAGAGTTACTTGGCTATTGAAGAGCTTTTGTTTATTTGTTTCTTTGGCATTATTGTCAAAGGGAGAGATAAACAATATGAAACAATATTCACTGATGAGAGCTATCCAAGGGTGAGACAAACTGAAGAAAGGCAGAGCACTAAAGATCAGTTACTGAGAACAGAAGAAGAAATCTGAGAGCTAAAAAGATCTTATTTGTATATTGACAAAGCTACATTTGTAATGCTATTGAGTAACGTAGTGATTAAACATATTAAGCTAGGGAGAGCTTGTACAAAATTTGTTCACAGAGTTGTATAATACATGTTTGGTATGTGTATGGTATATTTCATATTACTTGAGTTGCCATCAATGCCAAAGGGAGAGATTGATGAAATAAAACAAATTTAGAACTATTGGGAATGAATGCTAGATGTTGGCAGTTAGTCTGTAGTAGTTGTTGTTGCATTCATGACTATGATTGTCATTGATGTCAACATAGTGATCTTCTGGAGACTAGTAGAGAAGCAAATAGTGTTTTGATTAGTGCACATGGGATATTGCAATTGGAGCTATGTGATGTTGAGGTTATACTATTTGATATGTTATATGTCTATGGTTAAGATCCCAGATAGTAATTCATTGATTCATGGAAGTTTTGAGTATTTTGGTAAAAGCAGTATTCAGGCAGTGTTGCTGAGTAGTGCTTTGTGGAAATTGGATGATATCTCCTAATCAGGATGGAATCTCATTTTTTGCACTTAAAGGGAATTTTGAGACACATTGATGGTGATGTGGTTCATAGTGAAAACTTTGAGGTCGCACGAGTGAAGAGATATTACATTTGGAAGCTAATAGTTTTGTGTAAATTTGATGTAGCATATGGAAACTTTTATTTTGTAATTGTGTGCTGACTCATTTGTAATTATTTGAGTGTGGTATAAAGGATGGAATGTTTTTCCTTATTGTAAGTAGTGGAAATGTGAAAGAAGTGTGAGCATGGTTTGGTTGCATGTGAATGTAAGCATGAAGTGAAGAAAAGAGCCTAAGAGATTGTGAAAGTGAAATTGTGAAGGAAGACATGCAAAGTACAAAGATTTGGAATTGAGATCTAGTGTAGCAGTGAGTGCGGTTTGGCATAGTAAGGAGGTAACATATTTCATATTATTCTACTGAGTAATATGAAGGTTATTTGGACAGTGTGTTCAGTGATCTTACCCTGAAGCTATTTGGGCAGTGGGTCCTTCTGTCTTCCATAACTCTTAACAGGGTTAGAATCTTTTAACAGGGATTCAAAATCTCCTAACAAGGATTTATATGTACTAAATGTATTCAATAAGACTCCTAATAGAGTCCATCCTCTCATAAGGAATATTTATATTAGTGCATCTTTTGTGGGCATCATTCCCACTGGGGTTTAGTCTTTGATCAAGAGGTTCCCTAGTCAACATATCTTGTGTTATTGTGTCATTGTTTATGAATATCTTTGTATGGTTAGTAATTGCATTGCTTACATGATTAAATGTTGTTGAAGATGTTAAAATTTATAATTATCTGATAACTAATTCAGCCCCCCCGCTCTTAGTTATCTTGGTGGACTTTACTTTCTAACAATTGGGATTAGAGTGGCAGGTCCTTGAAAGGAAAGTTTAACAGCTTAAGGATATCCATGGTGAATTTTAGGAAAGAAAGCCCTAAGTTTGATGGAGTAAATTTTGACAGCTAGAAGGAAAAGATGAAGACACATCTATTGTGTTTAGGACTAGGCTATTGGTTTATTACAAAGAATGATAGGACTATAATTGAAGAAGATAGTCTTGAAACAAGTTCTAAAGATGAGGTAGATCTATTCATGTGTAGCATACTTGCAAGAGAAGCAGTCTCGATAGCACTTCCATAGAATGAATGCAGTCAGGTAAAATATTTTAAGAAATCTAATGAAATTTGGAAAGCTTTACACTCTACTTTTGAAGGTGATGAACATGAAAAAAGAGCTAGATTATATAATTGGATATGTGCATTTGAAGATATTAGAATGATGGAAGATGAATTTTTTAGAAGCTATATTGGTAGAATGTCAGAAATTGTTGTAGGGATAAAATCTTATGGAGGATCAAAGATAGAGAATGAAGTGATATGGAAAATTTTGAGGACATTGACTCTTGTATTTAAGAAGACAACACAGATGATTGAACAAGTTATACCTTGTACTACAAACTTTACAAGAGAGACTCTTCTTGGAAGATTGGAAGTAGCAGAGATGAACCTAAGGTTATTAGGAGACTTACCTAGAATGGAGATAGCATTCGGTGCTCTTAGTATTCATCCTACTTTGTCAAGAAATACCAGTATGAGTGGAGATTATGCCAGTAACAATAGATCTAAAAATGAAGAAGATAAGAAGATAGAATAAGGTATTGCCTTGCTTGTGAAAAGAGAACCAGATGGTAAGAAAAATTTTAAATGCTAGACTTGTCAAGAATATGGTCATTTTGCATCTAAATGTCCTAAGAGAGTTAAGAAGTACAAAAATAATTTCAAGCCTAGAAGATCTAAGGAATGTTATTATGCTAATGATGAAGATCTTGAAGCTAGTATAGAAAGAACTTTGAGTGAAAGTGATGCTGAGAATAATGATGAAATAGGATTTGTAGCAATTAAAGAAGAAAATTTTTAATCTGATGTTAAAGAAGAAAAAACATTAGTTTCCCAAGTTGAAAATAAAGTTGATTGGATTATAGATAGTGGTTGTTCACATCATATGACTGGAGATATGAAGAAGTTCATAAAGTTTAACAATTATGATGGAGGAGTCGTTAGAGTTGGTAACAATGCACCTTGTTTGATTAAAGGTATATGATCTATTACTCTTGATGGAAAGACTAATACTGATGATGTTTACTTTGTTGATGGATTGAAACATAATCTTTTGAGTGTTGTACAATTAGTGGATAAAGGATATCAAGTTTGGTTTACTGAGAAAACTTGTGTGATAAAGGATAAAGATGGAAATCTAATTGGAACTGGATCTAGAACTAGAGGTAATGTATTTCAGTTGAATCCTACTAAGATGACATGCTTGATTACTAAAATTGATGACAGTTGGTTATGGCATAGAAGGTTTTGTCATATAAACTTTGATAACATTGTGAAAGTGAGTACTACACTTGTAGTAAGGGATTTGCCCAAAATTATGAAGCCTACTAACATGATTTGCAAAGAATGTGTGATGGCTAAGTAGAAGAAAAGTTCATTTCCTAGTAAGAAGTTCACATCAGCAGAGAAGTTGGAGATTGTTCATACAGACTTGAGTGGTCCTACCAGGACTAGAGGATTCTATGGAGAAAGGTATTTTATGATTCTTGTTGATGATTTTACAAGAATGATGTGGATTTCCTTTCTGAAAGAAAAATATGAAGCATTTGATAAGTTTAAGATCATTAAGAATAAAGTTGAGAATGAATCTGGAATGAAGATTAAATGTTTGAGATCTGATAGAGGTGGAGAATTTACTTCTAGAGAGTTTAACACTTTTTGTGAAGTGAATGGTATTAAGAGACAATTTTCAGCCCCTAGAACACCTGAACAAAATGGTATAACAAAAAGAAGAAACATGTTAGTAACTGAAGCAGTAAGAGCTATGTTATTTGAGAATGACTTGGTGAAGACATTTTGGAGAGAAGAAGTGAATACGACAGTGTATACAATAAAAAGAGTACAAATTAGAGTAGACATAGATAAGAAACCTTATGAATTATGGTTTGGACATGCACCCTGAGTTAAGTATTTTAGAATTTTTGGAAGCAAATGTTATATAAAGAGAGATGATGATATTGGAAAGTTTGATCCTAGAAGTGATGAAGGTATTTTTCTTGGATATTCTTTGAAAAGAAAAGCATATAGATGTTACAATAAGAGAACTAAAACTATTGTTGAGAGTGCAAATGTTAAATTTGATGAGAATTTTAAAATTTAGGAAAGAATGCTTGATTATGAATCTGATGAAGAAGCTAATCCTCAGCTTAACATTGAAACTACTAAATTATTCTATGAGACTGACAGTGAATTGTTGAATGAGAATCATACTACAGAAGAAACCAAAGGAGAAACCAGAGAAGAATCTAAAGAAGAATCTATAGTTGAAGCAAGATTTGTGACTATGACACCGAACAGGTATCTATCTAGACATCATCCTATTGAACAAGTTATTGGAAGTTTGGACAGAGGAGTTATGACTAGAAATAAGGTACATTTATTTTTGATTTCTCAAATTGAACCTAAATCTACTAATGAAGCTTGTGAACATGAACATTGGATTAATGCTATGAAAGAAGAACTAGATCAAATTGAAAAGAATAAGACATGGAAATTGGTTCCTAGACCTAAAGACAAGAATGTGATTGGAACTAAATGGGTATTCAGAAACAAGATGAATGAACAAGGAGAAGTAGCTAGAAACAAAGCAAGATTAGTATGTAAGGGATACTCGCAGCAAGAAGAGATTGACTATGAAGAAACCTTTGCACCAGTAGCAAGACTTGAAGTAGTAAGAATGTTTTTGGCTTATGCATCTTTTAATAAATTCAAAGTGTATTAGATGGATGTGAAGTCCACATTTTTAAATGGTGAATTGGAAGAAGAAGTCTACATTGAGCAGCTTGAAGGTTTTCCTTTGACTCAAGAAGGAGATATGGTATGTAAATTGAAGAAAGCATTATATGGACTAAAGAAAGCACCTAGAACTTGGTATGCTAGATTGGATAGGTATTTTTTGAAATTGAGATTTACTAGAGGAACAAAAGATAGTAATCTATACACAAAATAAATTGAAAATGGATTGTGGTATGAAAAATCTTATGATTTTACCCTATGTGCATATACATATGTTGATTGGGGAGGTAGTGTTGATGATAAGAAAAGCACCAGTGGTGGAGCCTTTTTTCTTGGAGGAAGATTGGTTTCCTGGTTGAGCAAGAAGCACAATTGTATTTCATAGAGTACAACAAAAGTAGAATATGTAGCAGCAACAAACAATTGTAACCAGATAATTTGGATGAAGTAGATGCTGAAGGATATTGGATTTAAGTTTGTTGAGCCTGTTGCCATACATTGTGACAACACCAGCACAATCAGTATGTCTAAGAATCTTTTATTGCATTCTAAAACTAAGCATATAGAGATCAAGTATCATGTTGTAAGAGAGAAAGTTGCTGAGAAAGAAGTCAGACTGGAGTACATAAGCACAAAGGAACAGATAGAAGACATATTTACAAAGCCTTTGCCTAAGTATACATTTGAGTATCTGAGAGGTATGCTTGGGGTTATGCCCTAGCCTACTTTTGAGTAATGATGTAGTTGATTGCATCCATCTAGTGGTATGTGAGCCCTATCTTTTTCTGGATTGGAAGTTGGTACTTCCTCTATGGGGGAGTATGTGTATCTGAGCTGAGTCATGAGGACTCTTGTGAATGTATTTTTTGAAAGTGTCTTTTGACATTGATTTGTTGTTGACATAGTGATGAAATTTCTGTTATTGATGTCAATGGGGGAGAAGTGTACATGAAAAACCCTGTGTACCATTTGTTGGAGAGAACACTATAGGAAAATGAAGAAAGATTTGATTGATGAAGAGGATTTGAAGAATTTTCAGAGCATCAGTGCAGCAGTGTTGCAGTATTGGATTTTTGGAACATTAGATGTTTTTCATCTATGTTGCCATCAATGCCAATGGAGGAGATTGTTAGGAATGAATGCTGGATGTTGGTAGTCATTCTATAGTAGTTGTTATTGCATTCATGACTATGATTGTCATTGATGTCAACATAGTGATCTTCTGGAGACTAGTAGAGAAGCAGACAATGTTTTGATTAGCACATGTGGGATATTGTAGTTGGAGCTATGTGATGTTAAGGTTATACTCTTTGATATGTTATATGTCTATGGTTAAGAGCATATACAGTAATTAACTAATTCATGAAAGTTATGTGCATTTTGGTAAAAGCAGTATTTATGCAGTGTTGCTGAGTAGCGGTTTGTGGAAATCAGATGATATCTCCTAATCGGGATGGAATCTAGTTTTTCACAGTTAAAGGGAAGTTTGAGACACATTGATGGTGATGTGGTTCATAGCACAAACTTTGAGGTCACATGAGTGAAGAGATATTACATTTGGAAGCTGACAGTTTTGTGTAAATTTGATGTAGCGTATGGAAATTTTTATTTTGTAATTGTGTGCCAACTCATTTGTAATTATTTGAGTGTGGTATAAAGGAAGGAATGTTTTTCCTTATTGTAAATATTGGAAATGTGAAAGAAGTGTGAGCATGGTTTGGTTGCATGTGAATGTAAGCATGAAGTGAAGAAAAGAGCCTAAGAGATTGTGAAAGCAAAATTATGAAGGAAGACATGCGAAGTACAGAGATCTGGAATTTAGATCTGGTGTAGCAGTGAGTGTGGTTTGGCATAGTAAGGAGATAACATATTTCATATTATTTTTCTGAATAATATTAAGCTTATTTGGACAGTGTGTTCAGTGATCTTACCCTGAAGCTATTTGGGCAATGGGTCCTTCTGTCTTCCATAACTCTTAACAGGGTTAGAATCTTTTAATAGGGATTCAAAATCTCCTAACAGGGATTTATATGTACTGAATGTATTTCATAAGACTCCTAACAGAGTCCATCCTCTCACAAGGAATATTCATATTAGTCCATCTTTTGTGGGCATCATTCCCACCGGGGTTTACTCTTTGATCAAGAGGTTCCCTAGTCAACATATCTTGTGTTATTGTGTCATTGTGTATGAATATCTTTGTATGGTTAGTAATTGCATTTCTTACATGGTTAAATGTTGTTGAAGATGTTAAAAGTTATAATTATCTAATAATTGATTCACTGCCCCCCCTCTCAATTATCTTGGTGGACTTTACTTTCTAACAAAAACCTGATTGAAGAATATGTGATTTAAGATCACCGAGCTCATTGATTAAATATGTAATATGATTAAATCAGTATTATTTTGTCATTGATGTCAATTAGTTTGACAACACTTATCATGTAAGTTACTATACCGAAACATCTATAGAGAAGGAGTGAAAGAGATGAAGAACAAAAATATCTACATGAGGAAGATGGATATGACAGATGAGGATAAGGAATACATTGAGTAACTTGTTGATGAGTCTATGACTTTATGTTATTGACTTGACTATGTTTCATTCATCTATGATGAGGAAAAGAGCTGAAAGACACAAAGCAGTGTTGTTTGTTGATGAAGCATTTCAATATACACCGACAGAGTGTAGTGTATACCGAGCACAGTCTAAACCAAGCTTATGTTCATCAACGCATTTCTTTGTTAACTGAGAAGAACATAATGAACTAAATGATTAGTTTCACCAATAATATTGATGAGCTAGAAAGTGTATGATTTTGAGGTAACAGATAATGTTTGTTACACAGATCGATGACTAACAAAATTTAGGAAAGATCTAATGGATGAGAATCAAATGTGTTATTGACACAAGTGTCAAGGTATGTTTAAGAGGCAAAATCAATGAAGATGATTAAGTGGAAAAATATGATGGAGCAAAAGAAAATGGTTTACTTGTATATATAAGAGACTAGAGATTTCATAAGTGATTGTGATGCTGGAAGAAAAGAAAACTACAGAATCATCACGTGAACAAGTTTTCATGCATTCTGATCATACAAGTTAAGGAGAACCCTATTGTAGAGCATTATCGAGTGATAGAGAGTGATTACCGATGGATAGTAAGTTGATATATTGTTGAATTAGAAATGTTACATTGATCATAAATATTTGTATGAGCTGAACATTGATCGGTATATTTTCAATTGAAGTTGTATTAAGACAGATCGCCTACTGTTACATATTTAACCATTGTACATAGTCAAATCTCTTAACCAAGTGGACTAAGAAAGTCTTATTATGTATTATTCATAGAATGAACATTGTTATCTTGTGAACCCCAAAGTGACTTCTGGTTGGACGATAACGGTTGGTCTAAAATCCTCTAACAAGGTCACACCTAACAGTGTGTTTTTAACCTTTAATAGGGTTGGGTCTTCACCAACCTCACTTCAGAAGAGTGAATATTTTTGGGTTTCCGGTCCCAGATGGTTTTTCCCTTCATAGGGTTTCCATGTTAAATCTCTTGTGTTATGTGTTGATTGTGATGTTTGTTTTGATGTCATATTTACATGTTGCATATTTGATTTGATCAGTAACTACTATATGTTTTAGATTGGTAATTGGTAAAAGCATAGACAGTAAAAGTATTTTAATTTACCGAGCAGCAGAAATTGAAGTATTTGTTTTTGGATTATACATTTTATTTTGGGATAGTGATTAATTGATTCACCGCCCCTCTCAGTTATCCTAACAATTAACAACACTAATGAAGTGATCTGATCCAATATGCTCAATTATCAACTTGTAGATATATTTACAAAGGCTCTACCGAAGGATACATTTGAGTACTTAAGGAATAGACTAGGGGTCCATCCCCTGTCTACTGGTCACTAATGTGATTTGGAGGTTGCATCAGCCTAATCTTATCAGAAGATCATTCATGTTGATGCAGCATAGTTCACACTCTGGATCATGTCTAAGGGTGTGAAAAGTTGGAGTACTGGAATAGATTGGCATATCAGTATACAGAGATACAAAGAATGTATTGGATAACATAGAGTTACTTGGCTACTGAAGTGTCATTTTTTTATTTGTTTCTTTGGCATTGTTGTCAAAGGGAGAGATAAAAAATATGAAACAATATGCACCGATGAGAACTATCAAAGGGAAAGACAAATTGAAGAAAGGGAGAGCTTTGAAGATCAGTTACTGTGAATACAAGAAGGAATTCGAGAGCGGAAAAGATCTTATTTGCAAATTGACAAAGCTGCATTTGTAATGTTGTTGAGTAATGTAGTGATTAAACATATTAAGCTAAGGAGAGCTTGTACAATATTTTTTCATAGAGTTGTATAATACATGTTTGGTATGTGTATGGTATATTTCATATTACTTGAGTTGCCATCAATGCCAAAGGGAGAGATTGATTAACTAAAACTTATTTAGAACCTGATTGAAGAATCTCTTATTTAAGATAACTGAGCTAATTGATTAGATATGTAATATGAATAAATTAGTATTATGTTGTCATTGATGTCAACTAGTTTGACAACACTTATCTTGTAAGATACTATACTGAAACATCTATAGAAAAGGAGTGAAAGAGATGAAGAACAAAAATATCTACATGAGGAAGATGGATATGACAGATGAGGATAAGGAATACATTGAGTAACTTGTTGATGAGTCTATGACCTTATGTTATTGACTTGACTATGTTTCATTCATCTATGATGAGGAAAGAAGCTGAAAGACACAAAGTAGTGTTGTCGGTTGATGAAGCATTTCAGTATACATCGATGGAGTGTAGTGTATACTGAGCATAGTGTAAACTGAGCTTGTGTTCACTGATGCATTTCTTTGTTAACCCATAATAATAGAATGAACTAAATGATTAGTTTAGCTAATAAAATTGATGAGTTGGAAAGTGTATGATTTCGAGGTAACGAATAATGTTTGTTACAAAGATCGACAACTAACAAAATTTAGGAAAGATCTAATGGATTAGAATCAAACATGTTATTGACACAAGTGCCAAGGTATGTTTAAGAGGTAAAATCCACAAAGATGATTAAGCGGAAAAATATGATGGAGTAGAAGAAAATAGTTTACTTGTCTATATAAGAGACTGGAGATTTCATAAGTGAGTGTGATGCCGGAAGAAAAAAATTGAAGAATCATCACGTGAACATGTTTTCATGCATTCTAGTCATACAGGTTAAGGAGAACCCTACTGCAGAGTATTATCGAGTGAGAAAGAGTGATTACCAACGGACAATAAGTTGATATATTGTTGAATTAGAAATGTTTCATTGATCAAAAAGATTTGTATGAGCTAAACATTGATCTATATATTTGCAAATTGAAGTTTTATTAAGACAGATCACCTACTGTTACATATTTAACCATTATACACAATCAAATCTCTTAACTGAGTGGACTAAGAAAGTCTTATTGTGTATCATTCTTAGAATGAACATTGTTATCCTGTCAACCCCAGAGTGACTGTTGGTTGGATGATAACAGTTGGTCTAAAATCCTCTAACAAGGTCACACCTAATAGTGTGTTTGTAACATTTAGCAAGGTTGGGTCTTCACCAACCTCACTTTAGAAGAGTGAATATTTTTGGGTTGCTGGTCCAGTGGTTTTTCCCTTCACAGGTTTCCACGTTAAATCTCTTGTGTTATGTATTGATTGTGATGTTTGTTTTGATGTCATATTTACATGTTTCATATTTGATTTAATCGGTAACTACTATATGTTTTAGACTGGTAATCAGTAAAAGCACAAATAGTAAAAGTATTTTAAGTTACCGAGCAACAAAAATTGAAGTATTTTTTTTTTAGTATACATTTTTAATTGGGACAGTGATTAACTAATTCACCCTCAACTCAGTTATTCTAATAGTATCTGCCCACATGATCATATGACATCTCCTGAACTTGTGTGGTGATCCTCACTATACTAGAATAAATGTCCCTCCTCATCATGTCATCTGGCACACTCACTCCTGCCATTTCCAAACCTTTTGGTACGACCAAAAGGTTTGGACCCACCCTTGATTTCTT